>CM074736.1:85053746-85341246 GCA_037367245.1 Phrynocephalus guinanensis | reverse complement strand
CCTTGTTCCATGATTATGTTTGTATGATGACTGCGTTGTTCATGGTCATGTGGTTTTGTCCCTGTTCAGTCCCTGTTTCCGTTTACTCACAGGCATGATTACTTGTCTCGTGACAACTGTTACTTCACGGTCTTGTTCCGTGACAAATTCTGAATTTGTTTTGTTTTCTTACCCTTTTTTAATATTGTAAATAAAACTTTTTTGATATTTCAATTTACTGTTCTTCCGGGATTTACACGTCAATGCTACAGGATTTTCAGTACTTTCTTTAATTAAGCACTGCACTGCATGGTGTTTTCCCATAGGGAAACTAATGTTGAATGCCACTTCAGCCACTGACCACTAGGTGGACACTGGTTGTTGCATGACAGTTGTTACCCCATGATCCCTTGTCTCGGAACAGGAACCAGGAACCAACTGTGCCAAGAGAATTCCCCAGCCCAGGGGCAGGTACAGCTTGTCATGCTCTGTTCCTGGTTCCGGGGGCGTGGCTGAGACAATTTTTTGCTGTCACACTATGGACGTGAAGTAAGATTTTTTTGTACCGGTCCCAAGCGGGACAGCAAGGAGGAACAAACAGGATGTGAAGTAACCACCATAGTCTTGTCCTTTTCTTTCTTATGAGAAAACAAAAAAATGAACTACGTGTGAATGTTGAAAAGCAGCAAAATGACTCATGTAGAAGAAGGAACAGAAATGATCTGTTGGATCTGTGCATGAAAAACTGGCAATAGTGTTATACTGATTTATGTAAACATAAGCACATCCAATCTCGCCTGATTTCGGAAGCTAAGCAGGGTCGGCCCTGGTTAGTACTTGGATGGAAGACCACCAGGGAATACCAGGTGCTGTAGGCGCCTGGAGTAGGAACTGACAAACCACTCCAGTATTCCTGCCAAGAAAACTCCATGGACATGGAGTCACAAAGAGTCGGTCACGACTGTAACGACACAACACACACACACACACTATATACCCTCACTGAGTTTAAAAGGATCAGCTAACCTGAAAGAGGGCTTAATCTATTATGTTCCTGTGTGAGTAGTAACATTATATTTAAAAGGCTTATTTTGGGGTTGCTAGATAGATCTTAGCATGCCTGTGGAAAGAATTCCACAGATTGGAGGTGGGAGAAAAAGAGAGAGAGACACTACAATTTATCTGGTAGTCAGCCACTGCACCATTGTAGGGGCTTAGATCTTCCTCTTCTAGAAGCTAATCAATATTTCTATCCTGATTTTGTTTTTGTTTTTGCTTGAATTTCATTGGTGCCTCTTAATTTTTTAATATGTTAACATTCTAAGATATTTTAATATTTTCATAGAGTTTCTATTAATGTTTGGTTCTTTTTCGGTTATATGTGTGAGCTTAGCTTTACAAATGGAGATGTTGTTATAGTACAACTACACAAAAAGTTCTTACATAGCAGAGATAGCTTTTCCCACTGAAACTGGAATATTGAGTAGTAGTTACTAATTTAGAATGTGAATGCTAGATACAACCACTGAGGGATGCTAGTCACCTCTCTGCTTTCCTTCTTCCAATAGGCAGTTAGTGCCAATTAGTTGAGGCCCCTATACAATTAAATAGGGGTATTTTGGAAAGGTCTTTAATTGGATACATTCTATCCTGTTATCATTTTCTAAACTAGGTCCTCAGTCTCTTATTTAATGGCTTTGTTTTGTCCCTTAGATTTTTCATTTTATTGTTAGCCAACTAGAGAAGCAACTTTGGGAGAAAGATAGAATATAGCTCTAATAAAATCATCTAATAAATGATCAATGCAGTCAAATATAAAACTCATATATAAACATCTATAGAAAAGAGAAATGAAAGAAAAATGTACTGACAGTGAATTTAACATATGGTTCAAGGCCAGCCTACTAATGTGATCGGCACCTGCTTTTCAGAGGAAAGGCTTGAAGGTTGAGCACCTGCCAGCTGGGTTTTATTTGATCGGAGCCCTGATAAGGGCTCCAGCGTCAGGCGCGGCTGCGCGGCGGCCGCTGGCCGCCTGTTTTTTTGTTTTTTTTGTTTGTTTTTTCTTTTTTTCTTCCATTGATCGGAGCCCTGATACGGGCTCCGGCGGCAGGTGCGGCGGCGGCGGCAGCGAGGTTTTCGGCCTTGCTGCCTGCGGCCCGGCGCCTTTGGTAAGGCCACCGGTCACCTGTTTTCCCTTGATTGGAGCCCTGATAAGGGCTCAGGCGGCAGGTGCGGCGGGGGCGGCGGCAAGGTTGTCGGCCGCCGGCCACCTGTTTGTCTTCGATTGGAGCTCTGCTAAGGGCTCCGGCGGCAGGCGCGGCTGCGGCGGCGGCAGCGAGGTTTTCGGCCTTGCTGCCTGCCGCCAGCGCCCTTCGACAGGCCGCCCGTCAGCTGTCTCCACTGATCGGAGCCCTGATAAGGGCTCCGGGAGTGGGGCGGCTTTGGCGGCGGCGGCGCGAGAGGTTCGTGAGGCGGCGGCAGCAGCGGCGGCGGTCGGATTACTCTTCACCTGCGGCCTGGTTTACACTGGGTCGCCTGGTTTGCTCTGGGGCCTGGGAAAGGGGGAGTTTAGGGGGCGGGTTAGCTAGGGCCCTGGGCGGGGGTGTGTGCTTGGTTCCCGGGTGGGTGGGATAGTCAGGAGGTAGGGACGGTTCCCGGAGCGTGCAGAGGATTTTGTCATCGCGGCCCACCCGGCTGGGTGTATCCGGGCCGCGAGCTTTTCTCACCGTGGAGGGCTGTCTTCTCGTCATTTGGAGGCCTGCTGCCTCGCTGTGCTGGGGCCGGTTTACCCGGCTTACAGGCCGCCCGTCAGTCCTTGGGCCACTTCAGCTGACCTTTGTGGCCCGCGGGGCAGCTCCTCCTGGCCGGGCACCTGGTAGCGGGGTGGCGGCCGCCATTTTGGGTGCCCCAGTGGTGCCATTTTGCGCTTCCCTGTCAGGCAGCGCCTTGGGCTTCCCTCCGTGGTTGTGTCTTGGGGTTTTGGAGCCTGCCTGTCTTGGTTGGCTCCATCCGCACAGTTTCTCTTAAATAGGACTAAGCAGTACATGCACATTTGGTAGTCTATTATAGCGCTTTGGGTTACAACGTAATACCGTTGAAGTGCCACGCTGGATCGGGCCTATGGCCCGTCTAGTCCAGCTTCTTGTGTCTCGCGGTGGCCCCATCGGAGGCATATGGGAGCCCATGAGACTGGAGGTTTGTCTCTTGGTACAATTCTCTTGCATCTGGACCTTGCGGTGCCCTGGTTCTTAATCTGGGGATTGCATATCTCCACCATGGTTTGTGACCTCCGGTGGATTTTTTCCCCCCAGGAATCTGTTCAGTCCGTTTTTTACGGCTGCTGGGCCGGATGCCATCGTCACATCCTATGGCATGGTGTTCCTTAGACTGGCAGCGTGCTGGGTAGAGGACATGCTCCTTTTCGGTTCTTGCTCTCCCAGCCCTCAATTTGGTGGCGTGTCCCCTGGTCCTGGTTTTTTCGGAGAGGGGGTTGAACTTCCCTCTACCCCTTTTTTGCTCCTGCCCCGCATTGTTTTGGGCATCTTACCCATGTCTCCCATCTGGCGCCTTTTTGCAGTCTGAAGTGGCCCAAATGTTTTGACCTTTCCTCATGGGGGAGGTGCCGCAGTCCAGTGGTCCTCATGGTCGCTTTATTCTGCACCTTTTCCAGTTCCATTGTGTCTTTCTTGAGACGCGGTGATCAGAATTTTACACAATACTCCAGGTGAGCGGGTGGCTACTACGCTCCAAGGTGCATCTGCGGCCGCCCAGCTTCAGCAGACAGCCCCCCTTTATGGGACGTACCCTGCGGGTGCCTTACCTACTGACGGATGGACCGGCGAAGGACCCAGGCAGGTCGCCCCAGGGGCGCAGATGGCCCAGGGCCTGACCCTTGATCTTTCTTTTGCTGGCCGTGATGGTCCGGCAGCTCAGGCATCATCCTCTGGGACCTTGGCACCGGCAGTGGTGTCTCCAAAGGACTTGCCGGTGGGTGACGAGTGCCTGCCCCTGGGGATCACCTTTCGCCAGTGACCATTGGAATAATTCTCAGTGGTGTCTATGTCAATGTATGTGACCTGTCGAACTGGGACATTGACGGGGAGTCTTTTAGGAGGCTCGAAGAGATAGGGCGTGAGACACTTCGCAAACGCTAGTCCGTAAAATGCTCGACCAACTGACTCCCACCATTTTTTATCTACGCGGGAATCGTTCTCAGGGTTTGGGGTTTCCGTATTCTTGCGCTGGGACCCAGGGAGGCTCTGCTGGCCAAGAATTTCAAATTGGTCAAGGGCTTTGAGGGAGTAGTTAGGGACGATTGCTAAAGAGGTGGCTGAGGGGCGGGTGTTGGGCCCATTCCCTCACCCGCCCACTTCCCACTTCCGTGCATCGCCCCTCGGCATTGTGACGAAGAAGACTCCGGACGAATACAGTCTTATCCATCACCTGTCCTCCCGGAGGGATCATCAGTCAATGATATGATCCCCCATTAGGGGTGTATGGTCAGGTACACGTCCCTTGATGCTGCCATTGCAATGATTAAGACCTGTGGTTCTGGCGCAGAGACCGGTAAGAGTGATATTAAATCCGCGTTTAGGCGGTTACTTGTTTTCCAGGGAGATATCGAATTGTTGGGGTTTTCCCTGGAGGGTCAGTTTTATGTCGACTGGGCACCCCCATTTGGCTGCTCCATTTCGTGTGCAGCCTTTAAGTCCTTCAGTTCCTTTTTGGAGTGGGCCTTGGTGGATAGGACAGGCAGCCATCGGGTAGTCCTACTTTGGGGACTTCCTGTTTCGCGGTCCTGCCAGCTTGGGCCCTTGTGCCTTTCTTATGGTGGAGTTTGTCCGCCTGGCAGCAGCGTTGGGTGTTCCTTTGGCCTGGGAGAAGACTGAAGGCCCTTCCACCTGCCTTACATATTTCGGCATTGAGTTGGATACCGTACAGCAGTCCGGCAGATTACTGGAGGCCAAACTCAGGGATCTTCGGGTCCTCTTACATGGCCTTATGGGCAAGCGCAAGGCTTCCCTCGGAGAGCTTCAGGTGGTCATGGGCCATCTGAATTTTGGCCTGTAGGGTAATTGCGCCTGGCAGGGCATTTGTCCGGCGGCTCTGTGAAGCCACGGCCGGGCTGCTTACGCCTCGTCACAGTAGGATGGCGCTCTGACTCTTAAATGTTTAGACCTTAATATAGTATTTCAGGCTTGCCATGTGCCAGGGGTCAGGAATGAGATGGCCGATGCCCTCTCATGTCAACAGATGGAGCGCTTTCAGCTGCTGGCCCATCTGGCATCTCCCGATCCTGTGATCCTCCCCGATGAGGTATGGTCCCTTGGCGGATGGTAGCCCATTAAGCTCTAACACTTGCACTCGCCCTTAGGACGTGGCGGGCCTATGCGGCCGCCTGCACTGAATATTCCCTATCTTGTGCCCAGGAAGGGTTTACTTCTTTGTGGCCGGCCACTCCAGACCAGCTGACCCAATTTGCAGTCTACCTGCATTTTAAGGGCTTGGCCCCTCAGACTCTCCAGGGCAGATTGCCTGCGCTTGCATTGTATGCCAAGGCTCGGCGCTTTGAGCACCTGTCTGCTGATTTTCTCCTTCAGTAGATGCTGGGTGGCTGGTCTAAGGAGTGGGGGAGAACGAAGAATACGAGTGCCCCGTTTACTCCTGAGATTTTGGCTCATCTTACCGAGCAGTGGCCGGCAGTTTGTAGGGTCTCCTTCGAGGCGGCTCTTTTTTGGGCTGCTGCCCTGGTGGCTTTTCTTTGCCTTCCTCCGCATCAGCGAGTTTGCTGGTATCTTTCAGGTTTGATGTGTCGTACACGGCCCTTCTCCTGTCAGACCTCAGTTTATTGCCAGATGGCATTTTGTTGTGTCTTCGGTGGTCCAAACTGACCGGTGGGCCAGGGGTCAGCAGCTAATTTTGGTCCCTTGCCATCTTCCAGTGATATGCTCCTTTCGCGCTCTGAGCGCTTATATTGCCCTGCGGGGTAAGGCTCCTGGGTTTTTGTTTTCTCACCAGGATGGGACCCCTCTTTCTCGTTACCAGTTTTGGACCGTTACTGTTGCGGCCCTTGACAGGGCCGGTATTGTGGGATGGCATTTTGGCTCCCATCCATTCAGTATCGAGGCAGCCTCCACGGCAGCAGCCCTGGGCTATGGTGTGGAGGACATCCAGCGTATTGGACGTTGGAGGTCTCTGAAGTTTCATGTTTATGTGCGGCCATTGCCGAAATGTTAACTGTGGCCCAAGCGTTTTAATCTGTCTATCGTTCCAGGACCTGTTACGAAGACACGAGCCAGGGTGGTCGTCTTCGGCTATAGCCTTGTCTTCTGGGCAGCCATGTATGCTGCATCTTCCCAGCGGGGCCGAGATGTGGGCCTGGGCGCGTGTGCCACCATTGACTGTTTGGGCTGAACGTTTTAATCTTTCTATCGTTCCAGGACCTGTTATGAAGACAAGAGCCAGGGTGGTCATCTGCGCCCATAGCCTTGTCTTCTGGGCAGCCGTGTATGCTGCATCTTCCCAGTGGGGCCGAGATGTGGGCCTGGGCGCGTGTGCCACCATCGACTGGTTGGGCCGCAGGGGCATGCGATGGGCAGAGTTCCGCAGCTGGGCATGCCGTCTTTCCCTGCATAACCCTCCGGATGTCTTGTTGCTGCACTTCGGTGACAATGACCTGGATCGAGCGCATGGCGCTGTTTTGCTCCTCAAGATCCTGCGGGACTTGAGTGAATTTTTGTTTTATTTCCCCGGCACTCGCATCTTGTGGTCCGCGTTGATTCCACGCTTAGCGTGGCGGTCAGCCCATGACCCCCTTTTGATTAATATTGACCTTCGTTGGGTCAATTGCGAGGTTGCCTGTTTCCTTCGGCATGGTGCCGGGTATGTTATATTCCACCCTGATATTTCTGAATGTACCCCCCGTCTCTATTGGAAGGATGGAGTTCACCTAGCTACCCCGGGCCTGGATATTTTTCTGTCTGACCTGCAAGGGGGCCTGAGGGCCGAGCTGCTCGGCATGTTGGGGTAAGAGCCCTTGTCTCTTATGGCGGCGGGTAGTGCAGCTGGTAACCGTATTTTAGTGGAGAGCTAATTGGACGCCATTACGGAGCTTCACAGCCCTCGTTATCAGTCTATCCACTTTGGCTATGTCAGCGGACAAATTAAGCTATTTATGACTGGAGGCCTCCCGAGGGCTGTGCTGAGCTCCAGAGTTAACTCGTTTGCCTAATTGAATACAGAGCTTCTTGGCTGTGGAATTTCATTCCACCCTGTTACCAGCTTGCACTACGGCGTCAGGTCCCCTTTCAGTGATCCTGACTTTATCAGTTAAGAAGTTGAAGAGTTATTAATAAAGTTGTGGCCCGTTTGTACCAAACCGGAAGTTGTCTCGCCTCTTTATTTTGGGGCTTGTGGGCAAGGGAAGCTCCGATCCCCACCCCGTTGGGGGAGGGGCGCATTTTGCCTCCCCAGCCCCGGTTTGGGCGCACTATCTTCGCGCCCATCCGGGTTCTTTTGCCCGGGGACGGGAGCCTATAAGAGGGCTCCCGTCCCTCGCCGCCATTTTGTCTGCGGCGAGAATTTTGCCCCCCCTCCCCCCCATGGTTGGAGAATGAGTATAACTGGTCGCCTTTTGGGGCCGGATGGGAATTTTTGGTGGTTACTCTGATTGGCCGTGAGTAGCCATGCGTTTTCGCCCATCCCATTCTCTTCACCGCGGGGGCGGGCTCCCTTCTTATTGGCCACTAACTTGGCGGGTAGTGCAGCTGGTAACCGTATTTTAGTGGAGAGCTAATTGGACGCCATTACGGAGCTTCACAGCCCTCGTTATCAGTCTATCCACTTTGGCTATGTCAGCGGACAAATTAAGCTATTTATGACTGGAGGCCTCCCGAGGGCTGTGCTGAGCTCCAGAGTTAACTCGTTTGCCTAATTGAATACAGAGCTTCTTGGCTGTGGAATTTCATTCCACCCTGTTACCAGCTTGCACTACGGCGTCAGGTCCCCTTTCAGTGATCCTGACTTTATCAGTTAAGAAGTTGAAGAGTTATTAATAAAGTTGTGGCCCGTTTGTACCAAACCGGAAGTTGTCTCGCCTCTTTATTTCGGGGCTTGGGGGCAAGGCACCAATCGTGCAAAAAACAAATTGTGAATAACTAACTCTTCAGAACACAGAAAGGAAATGAAACAGCACGGAGTCAGGTGGAGGAGACCTCAAGGAGGATTTATTAATTGTATTAATTTGAGTTCTTAAATTGGGGGGCATCTAATATATAGCAGTGGATTATAGTATTTCATGTCTGGAAGGGCCCTATGGTCCTTTTACATTTGAAAGTATGCCCTCTCAGATTAATGTTCAAACACAACAGGGTGGGCACAGATGACTTCCCATGGAAGAAATCCAGCATCAGCTAGGTCCATATGCAAAACAGAAGATCTACATATTTGTTGTGAACATTTTGAAATTAATAACCTCTTCCTCTATACTGTGTAGCATGGTTTCTTCCTCTCTTCCTTGCCCCTTTTCTTCCAAGCAAAACATTTGTACATTACACTTCCAAAGAAAGGAAACATCATTTACAACATGAAATATGTTAACATGCCCCTTGGTTGTACACATAGTGAACACAAAAATTACCAACACTCATCTATTCTTAGAAGCTTCAGCTATACCTGTTAATACCATCTTCCAGAGCTATAATGATTACTGTTTAGAAGATACCACTGTATTGTTGGGGGGGGGATTACAATTATAAAGATAATAGTGATCAGGGCTGCATGATAAACTGCTCAACAGACACAAATCTATCTGGAGAGGTGCAACTTTTATGATTATTGGGGTTCACGAAGAAGATCTTATTTACTAAATGATTCATACTGAGAATAATAACTATATCTGTAATACTATAGATCCATATTATTAACGTAGATGGTGCAGAAAAATCTAAACCTGGCTTCCAAAGAACTCTTGGATTCCATATGTTTGGAAATGAAGTTCAGGAATATAGTATCTAATAGTCCTCCCTCTTTTCTGTAATTTCTCCTGGGCTGTCAGCTGAGTCACATTCTGTATGGAACTCTGTGTTATACATTGTCTTCTTTCCCAGAGGTACTGTTGCATAGTGGAGAGGACTAGCTGGAAACTATGTATTTTGTGTGGGAAAACAGAAGCACTAGTAGTCCTGTCAATGTTCCTCTACTGCTTCTGGAGTTATCAGAAAATATAGTATGTTCAAGAGAAAAACAGAAACAAAACTTTTTTGGTGCCTCATTTTTTAAAAAATAATGAAACTCTGCCCCCACCCTGCTCCCATTTTTTTCAGGGTGGGGATAGCTGTAGTATAGGCTTTCATTCAGTACTAATTTGAAACTTATTTCTGAGGTTTTGCTTTTGAAAGTTATGTCAGTTTCAACTACAAAACAAGGTGAAGATATGTGGCAGGAGATTTGATGTAATAACCCAAGCTCACTCACTCTGAGAAATAGGAAGCACATCATACGCATGGAGTGCAAGACACAAGAAGGAGAGGAGCAGCTGGTGGTAGAGAATGGTGAAAATTAGAGAGATAACAGCAAACATGTAATCTGTTTCACCCTTGACTGTAGATCACTTCTTCACTCAGGAATAGAAAGGTATTCCTGTTTACTCACAAGTAGCTGCAAATGCTTGCTTAGTCTGCCACCCCATTCCCCTGCCTGCACCAAGGTAGGTATGAAAACGGATGTGCTCCCCCCCCAGTGGTAATTCACATGAATGAATGCCCTTTTGTTAATGAACCCTTTTAGTTCCAATCCTTCAATAGCACTTCCGCTAAGGTGCTGAAGTGTCCTTATGCTGCTGCAGCCTCTCTTTTCCATTTTCCCAGTTAAGTTTGGTGAACCCTCAGGATGCCAGAGAGAGCAGGTGGCATCAATGGTTAAAGCAGAAGGCAATGAAATGCAAATGGTGTTTTCTGCATGCCTGCTTAGATTACATGGGAAAAAGCCAATTCTTTGCAAATGCTTGCTTGGAAAAATGGAAATAATCAAGCTCCTTTAGAGCAAAGACTCCCTGAATCTTTATTTAGTTGTTGCCTCATTTCTTGATTTACAGTCCTTCGATCAATTAATCATATGTCATCATGTCAATTCTGATGACCATTTTTAGGGTTTTCCAAGAGGTGGTTTACCACTCCCTTATCCTGGGACTGTGCAGTTTGCTCAAAGCCACACAGGCTGGCTCTGTTTGCAGGAAGCACAGTGAAAAATTGGCCTCATGGCTTCATAGGTGACACGTGTAGCCTGCATACTTATAAGCCACGTGTCATCCAAAATAGATGCACAGCATAGCTTTCAAATATCCATAAATGTTAATATAGACACTGATTAAAACAGCAATAAAATCATACTTATAGTAAAATATTTTAAGCGTTATAATGTATGGAGGACACTGAGCACAAAATAGCATGTGTATCAAAGGTTCTTAGAATGGCCGGCTGGTGGACCAAACTATTGTTGTGTAGTTGTTAGAGTTACATCAGAGGTCTGGTTCAAATCTGCATCTAGACATGCAATTCACTGAGTGACCTGTTCTCCCTCATAGGATAGCTGTTGGGAGGAAGAGGAATTCTTAAAAAGGGGGTGGGCAGACAGAGAGAATGGTGTGTGACTAATGACTAAAATGACTAAAAATGACTAATATTAACACATACAATGAAATAAAACAATGAATAAAGAAATGTAATGGGCTGAAGCTTTACTGAACTAATTCAAATACTGATTCTGCAAATAAGCCTTTTGAGGTTTCCTCAACAAGAAGATCATACTGGCAGAAAAGCTGCCCAAAACACAGTTTTTCCCTCACTATCCCCCTATTCTTACATCATTCAGCCATAAATCGTATTGGACATGCTCTGGCATATGCAGCATCTCAATGCAAAATTGCATATTGGGCCCCCTTGAAATAGAATGTAAGGGAATAAATTAGAAGTTAAAAATGTTTTCAAAAAATAAATAAATCTAGGTCTGAGTGGCATTTAGACAAGGTGAAAGTCACCACTGTATGTGAACATAGGGGCTTTTTTTGGTAATCTATTTAAATCACTTTCATTCTAATCCTCCTTTTGAAGGACAAAGTACTAGAACTCTAGGCAAGAGGAAGCAGTTTGTAATAATGACAAGATGCACTTAGGCAATCAGATGATTACCTACTGCATCCTTTAACGGAAAATGCTATCAGCAGGAAGTTAGATACTGTGCTGTAGATGACTGTTAAGAGGCAACTCCCATCCCCCACAGAGAGAGGAAATTGGGTGGGTGGGGGACTACTAGCACAGCACATTTAAGAATCTAAATACATTCTCTTTCCCAGAAGACATATATTAATATGGTTTATGGGTTCTGTGGAAAGGCTGTTTAAAAAGAAACCCTGAGATACCTGTGCTTTTTGCACCGCACAAACCCAAATCGAGAGAAGATCTTATGAGAGTCACTTAGCTCTTTTTCACCACTTCTCCAGCAACCTTCCCTACTATTTCCTACCTGGTTTGCTAGTTTATTTGGGGCAAGTAGGTGTTTTTTTTTCCAGCCACAAATCGGTCTAGCTGGATTAGATACAGTGTACTTGGGAAGTCTTAAGACAAGTTGATTTGGCAAGGTCATCTTTAGGCAGCAGGCTCAATAGGCAAAATCTTGCTTTAATTAGTGTAAGTACCCAGATGGAGCACTTACACTAATTATATGCTGCCTATTCCCCACTCCCCATTTTAGTTTCCAAGGCTTCCTCGGACTTCCTTTCACCCTGGAAAAGACCTTGGGAGCCTTGCAAGTGAAGGGTAAAATCATTAAAAGTCCAAAATTAGTTCTGGATCAATTTTGTACTTTTAAATGTGGTTGAACCAGGCACCTAGTTACACAACAGGATCATGCCCAATCATAATCTTAGTCGCATTAATTTGGCTTCATTTGATTGTCAGGCATATGCAGGTAAACCCAAGGGAAACAGGATTGGTGGAGCACCTTCATAGTGATTGATGAGGCTTGTACTCATGGCCATGGGATGGGTGGGCTGGCAAAGCAAAACAAAAAACAAAACAAAAAAAACAACTCTGCTGCTGCTATATATGGGTAGTGATCATCTCTGGGAGAAATCCAGTTCAGCTACTTAGAATCCTGAAGCCTAAGAAAAAGTGGTAGGTAATGGTCTCACTATGCCTAAACTAGTGGAGCCTGGGATCATCTGATCACATCTCTTCTAGCACCAAGATCAATTTGCAGATACAAACATAAGAACATAAGAAGAGCCATGCTGGATCAGGCCAAAGGCCCATCGAGTCCAGCTTCCTGTATCTCACAGTGGCCCACCAAATGTGTCCAGGAGCGCACAGACTAGATATCTGTTTCTTGATACCACTCCCCTGTATCTGGTCCTTGAAGTACCCCAGTTTTAAGCCTGGAGATTACACATCTCCATCATGGTTTTTAACCTGTGATGGAGTTTTCCTCCAGGAATCTGTCCAATCCCCTTTTGAAGACATCCAGGCTAGATGTCATCACTTGTGGCAGGGAGTTCCACAGACTAACACCACGCTGGGAAAAAATGTTCTCTCTCTCCCAGCCCTCAATTTCGGTGTATGTCCCCTAGTTCAATTATTTTATGAGAGGAAGAAGAGCGTCCCTCTATCCACTTTACTCATGCCCTGCATTATTATTTTTTGTGGGCCATGCGCCTGTTTTATGTTACTGTACTGACACAGAAATGCACTCGGAGATCCAAATTAATGAAAACAATTGTAGCCCTGGCTTGACCCAGTTGCTGGCATCTCATCTACTTACTTCCATCGCAGGTTGCTGTAGGCTCTACCCAGAGTGACAGAATAGTCATTTCTATTATTGCCTATTTTCATCATTATCCAATATGCCCACCCTATCTGCTGTGGCAGGCCAGAGCCCTTCTGAACTGTGTGCAATGCGAGGTGGAAGGCAGAATCAAGAAAAATGATTGTTCTCTCCAGTAAGGAGCCAGGATGCTATATATACCCTCCACCTATGGAGAGAGGCTGTTTATTTGCTCTAAAGCAGCACCCAGCTATATTCTAAGTGAGAAACATTTAAAGTCATGAAATTTAACCAATGTCTAGCACCCCATTCTTGATTAAAAGATATATCAAGTATTACATATAATGGTTACTTATTTGCACAAAGGTGGAAATAAATGTTGGATAATGGAAAGACAATGGAAATAGGCAACAAATATTCACTGCAGAAAACTAAATCCAGGATTGAACACCTTCAGATATTTTATTTATATGATTTTTTTCACGCAGAGTCTAGAAAAAGTGTTTTAACTTTCCAATACTGATAGACGTATATATGCATGCAAATGGCAAGTAATGTACATATGCTGTGCACCAGAGTTGTCCAAACTTTGGCCCTCCAGATGTTTTGGACCACAACTCCCAGAATTCTAAGCCTGTACTGCCAATGACAAAGGACTGTGGGAGATGTGGTCCAAAACATCTGGAGGACCGAAGTTTGGACACCACTGCTGTACACAAAAGCAATAGTCCCTCTTGTGGGACCTTGTTAGTCTACAAGGTCCCACAAGATACTTCACTGTTATGGCTGAAATAGAAAGATATGGCAATCTTTGTGAAATGTACTGTAAGGTTTGAGCCACAGCTCACACGTCTGGTCATTACACTACACTAGCACTGCAAAATTAACAGTACACATAAAAGCAAATCAGCAGAATCAGTAATATAATCAAATCAACATCAAAACAATAAAACACAGCAATCTAATTAAAACTGTTGTTAACAATCCTCAAAGGCTTCTCTGATTTCCCTCTAGCATGCAGCACTTGATGAGTCTTGCTAGCAAACGAATTCCATGTTCTTCAAAGTCAACTGCAAAGATCTAAATTGATCCAAATACATTTGTTACATAAGAAATGCAGCTCAAACAGATAGAGCAACATCACCATTTATGGGCAGAAACAGACATTACTGATATATTTTGACTAGAAGAAACAAAATCCATGAAGGCTGATTATGTGTGCGTGCAAGACAGAGCAGCTTGTCTCACCTCCTGGAATCTACAAATTACCCCATCTTGGTTGGTGTCTTCAGGAATTGAGTATGAGACTTCTCTGAAGTCAGGTTTTTCAAAGATAAATGGATTGTTGAATGGTATATCCACTGCAAAACTTATTACATAATATCTACTAATACCTCTTTCTCTCTACAGTAGTAAGTGGTGGGTGTGGGGTCGAGAAAATGAAAGGGGAACAATACATGGAATTCTCAAGGATAAACACAATTATATGGCTTAAACATTAAACTCAACAATGATAAATCAAAGCAATAAGCAGCTTGATTGATGAAGCCTCCTCACTCAAAAGGAAGCCCGCCAACTAGAAAGGGAAAGTGTTTTGGCCCCAGTTCAGTACTGAATGAAACATCTGAGGACAGGAGGATAATGTAACAATGCCAGGCTCCCTGACATGATTCCTTTGTGAAGCAGACAAGGCAGGCTCTGCTAACTAAAGGGGGCACGGAAAGATAAAAATGCTGTCTTGCCTCAAGCACATCACCAGCAAAATAGATAGGGGAATGCACTCACAAGGAATGGTACTGTTCTTAGACAATATCTACTGTTTGCTGAGTAAGCTATGTTTTTCAAGATACATACATTCTGAAGGAGGCATGGTGGGAAGTTTCCTCTGGCTAGTGCCATGAACTTGACCTGACCTGAGCTGGAGAACCATGACATTGCTATTGATAAAATATTGAGTGTTGAAGGAACTTAAAGAAATACCTTGAGAAGGAAACAGCACGATGGCTTTTCACATCTTATTCTGGTAATTTGAGGGGAGGAGACAATCTGTTATAACAGATATTAAAAGGTTGTTCATTCTACTGCTGAAGAAACTTAATTCCTATTCTACTATACCAGCATAGACTGGTTTGGTAGAACAGGCAAATATATGTAACATATCTAAAACCCTGTAATAAACAGAGGAAAAAAAACATTTCTAATGAATGAATAGACTAAGATTTTAGGTTAAATATAGTGCAACAAAAATGCATCATGAAGTCATTAAGGACTTATATTCAGTGGGCTGCCATTATGCCAGTACAGTGATCCCCCGCCCTTTTGCGGTTCATATACTGTGGTCCCGCTATATTGCGGAACCACAGTATATGAAAAAAGACCCGCTGGAGTAAGGGGGGGAAGTCCCTCAGAGGCCTCAGAAATGGTTTTTGGTGATCCGGAAGTGACTTCCAGTTTTCTGGAAGTCACTTCCGGTTTGCAGGGAGGCCCTTTTGGGTCCTCCAGAAGGCCCAGGAAGGCCCTCGCAGGCCCATTTGGGGTAGCGCCAGGCTGGGGGCAAGTACAAGAGCCCCAAGCTAGAACCCCCAGTCCTCACCCGACCTGCATCTGCATATCGCAGATTTTCAATTATCGCGGTTGGCTCGGGTCCTTAACCCCAGAGATAGGTGGGGGGTCCCTGTACTTGTCCTTGGAAGGCATAGCATGTACAGACATATCCAAGAAAGTTTAGTTCATGGTTTGTCATTAGCTGTGAAGCCACACAGGATTTCTATACAGAGAGATCACAGTGCTGCACCAAATCCTGAAGAGTCTGAATTCTGATCTATTTAGATCTTATTTACAATATACAATTGATTTAAAATAATACAACATCAAAATTTAAATTATAAGGCACACATGGCAGATGAATGTCCTTGTTCCTCCATAGGTGAGGAAACTACAAAAATAACTTAATATATATAAAAATAGATCATGCATGCCATCACGCGCATCATAAAAGCTGGATACCAGGAATAAAAAAGGACAAAGTGCAAGATTATCAGGCAAGGGGAACAACTGGGCTATTTTTAATTGAACCAGTTAACTAAACAGAAGCTTTTTTGGTATTTTGAAATATTTCTATATTTCCATGAAAGGGCAAAAAGTAAGTCACTTGCCTCAAAATCACACAGCAGAAGGCAAAGAAAACAAATAATTAACTATCTAATATGTTTTTTAGATTATTTTTTTAAGGAACGGCAGTGATTCGTTTGTTGGGTTATTCCAGTGAATAAGTTAAAAAAAAGTTGTTCTACTAAAACTGCCCAACACTTTGAAAGATTGTGCCCCTGAGAAATGTTCCCATTTAAATATGTAAGGCAGTTGAGTCTTATTTTTAAAGGTTCTTAGTAGAATCAGTTCTGTTTTGAAGCTCTCTTCCTGTTCTTTTATTTTTGTCCCATCCTTTTTCTTTCTTTTTTATTTATTTACTTATTAAATTTTTTATACCACTCATCTGGCAGCAAGGCCACTCTGGGCGGTTAACAAGAATTAATCAATGCAATAAAACAAAGGATAAACTCATATAATTCATACAATACAATAAAATATAAAAAACATAAAAATGTAGCAAATACATTATAATGGAAAAAAATTTAAAATCACCTAAAAGAGCATATAAATTCAAACCTATGTTATTGGCAGGCAGAATACACAAACATTTTTTGAGATTTATTTGAATGTTTTGGCAACTGTTTAAAAAATAACAGCATTAAAAACAATGTCCTATAACAGCACAATTAAAAACAATAAATAAATATAACAATGTAGAGAGAGAGGAGCTACCTAAAATGTTTTTAAGAAAATTGACCAAATAACAAAGATGTTTTTTAGTTTCTCAAGTAACGTTCTAACACATTGCTTGGTTTTGGTAATCTGAGATCACAGAGCAGAACTAGGAATGTTTATATACAGTAGGCTTTAAGACCCAAGTTTTATTATTATGCAAAATTTTCTACATTTTAATATATACAATTCTGATTTATAATTCATTAAAATGGGATCTGATTTAGAACCCCTAGATTTGAGGCAACAAAAAGTAAATAGCCTGAGATGTTCCAACATTAGAAAATGTTAAAATATAATTGTTCCTTTTGTTCATGTTAGTGAAATGCATTGAACAGCATTTAACTTACTTGTTCTGAATATCAAAACTAGACATGGGCACGAAACAGAAAAATGGTGTTTTGGTTTTTCGTTTGTCGTTGAGAGGTCTGTTTCGGTTCATTTCCATTTGTCGGGAATTTTTTGAAAAATTTTGTTACCGTTTTTTGTTTTTTCATTTGTCGTTTCTACCCACTTTTGCGCAATTTTTTTAATAAATTTTTATTGGATTTTTAAGGGGGGAACAAAGGGAAGGAGTATGGGTGAGAGGAAAGGGAAAAAAGGGGGGGGATACAGTTTTTAAGACTTACATTGAGTATATCAAGCAAAATAGAAATAGTAATTAGACATATTGCTAAAATTGCCAGATATTATCACAATACTAATAAATTTGTTACTTCTTGCCATCTTTCCCGAAAGATCTCGTCGTAGTCTCCCCTTTAGATAACCAGAGAGTTTATCAATTTCGATGCATTCTCTTATCTTTCCATGAAGATCCTTCTCTGTTGGCGTGATTGGTTGTTTCCAAAGTTTCGAGTACAGTATTCTTGCAGCAACAATTACATGATGAAGTACATATCTCTGATCATAGGAAATATTCATATCTACTATATTTAACAGAAATAGTTCTGGTCTAAACTCTATTTTAATTTTCAAAGATCTTTCTAAGAAAAGTTTTACCATGTTCCAATACGCCTTAGCTTCTTTGCAAGTCCACCACATGTGATAAAAGGTTCCACAGTCATAATTACATTTCCAACATTTAGGTGAACAATTATACATCTTGGATAAACGATGGGGCGCAAAATGCCATCTATAAAACATGGCTAATGATCAAAAAACAATTTTATTTCAAAGCACCTATGTGGTTATCCCCACTGGGAGCAATTTACAGCTCCCAGGCAAGTGAAATCTCAAATGTTATAACTTACAGACACCTTCTGAATGATGACTTCTCATTGAAACCACTAGGGAAATTAGTATCAGAAGGTTATAATCTGGATTGGTGGAAATATCAACAAATACATTCACACTTCAAAGAGCTTTCCAAAGAGGGTGGTTTTATGACTACTGATACCTCATTTGATAAAATACTTTCTTCTGGTGACTCCACTTTTTGCGCAATTTTTAAAGCATTTCCGTGTGCAGGCATCCCCCAGTGCCCCAGACCAGAGGGAAAACACTAAAAAAATGGATGCTGGCAGAGACACAGTATAGACTAGGTATGCAGGGAGGCTGCAAAGGCAGCGGCGGGCGTGGCCCAGGGTGCAAGGCAGCCGCAGAGTGACAGCACTGTGGGGCAGGGGAGGGTAGTCACCGAGAGGTACGCAGCACGCATACACACAGGGAGGCTGCAGGACTGAAGCTAGAGTCGCAGAGACAGCAATCCCACCCTAACTCCCACCAGAGACAGCAAGGAGGACGGGGGCTGCCAGACCTTTTTATGCCCTCTGTGGCTGCCAGACCTGCCCGCCCAGTCTGCAACCTGGGCATGCTATTGGTTGAACATGATCCCACATCACATGGCTTGCCTCAATTTTCTGGCTGGTGCGACATCCATTTTAAAGGGAAAAGAAAAATACATCGTGATTGGAGAAGACAAAAACAAACGTTTTAAGGACCCCAACCCCCTTGGTAGGTATTATCAGACAATATAAATAATTATTGCTGCATTTTTACGGATGTCCAGGGCGTTTTTTTTTACATTTAAAACAGCTCATTTCATTGTGCGTCGCCATTAACGGAAACAAAATGTAACAACCACAATTTTCATGGTTCTGTTTGTTTTGTTTCATTTTCATCACAATTTTCGTTTGTCTTTTGTTATGTAACGGAAACGACAAACGGTAAAGGAAACGAAAAAATGTTTGTTCCGTGCCCATCTCTAATCAAAACTAATAGAACCAAATTAATGTCCAGAATGCTTCTGGACAAAGATGCATTCACTTGGAGCCAGTCTGCTTTGTATATAATTCTCTCTGCATGAAATGCCTGATATGTAATGCTAAACATAGTAGAAATAATTGTATTTCTGCGCTGTCAAATAGATTTTTGACTTATGGTGACCTACAAAGGGTTTTCTAAGCATAAAATGCTCAGGAGTGTTATACCAGTCCCTTGTTCTTATGACACTCAGAAACTGAAATTTTCTCAAGGCAAAAAATATGGTAAGGCACATAAGTCTACAGGTGATCTTGCCTGGTACATCTCCTCAAATGACAAGGAACAATGGGGGATTTGGTTTAAATAATGATTTAAAATGTTGAAAATCAGATTTTTCAGAAAATTTAAACAGATTTTATTGTTTTTTAAAAAAAAAACATTTTTTTTAAAATTCATCCTGCCAGGAACAGAAACAGCATATTGTTAATGAGCAGCAATTTGCTACTGTGATTTATGAAACATCCTTTATCAACTGGACATCATCAATAGACTATTTCTCACCAGCTGTTTTCCCAGCAGAAGTTTCCCCTTTTTTTGAGACCAAGGTGACTGTGTGTCTTGGGAGATGTTCTCATAAACATGATAGAAAACTCATTTTTATACACTTGATGTCTTGGATTAATCAAAATATTGTGATGCAAAAGTTTAACTTTCCTTAGGGCAAGCAGTGTCCTAGTGTGCTAGGAACCAAGAGAGCTGTGATACAAGGTACTAGATTGGCTGGATCATTAAATCATGTCCACTGCAGCGTTATTAATTACGCATACACAGAGTTTGGGGGTACAATCATCTCTGGTCCCAGGCTGCATGTCTCTGGGAGTGTGTGTGTGTGTGTGTGTGTGTGTGTGTGTGTGTGTGTGTGTGTGTGTGTGTGTGTGTGTGTGTGTGTGTGTGTGTGTGTGTGTGTGTGTCTTCATGAGCTTTATTGATAACAGTAACACAACAGGGCAGAGGAAGAGTCAGAGGAAGGATGGTCACGTATGCATTCAATCAGTGGGGGGAAGAATGCACCTTATCTGGGAGGAGCACACTTGTCTAGTTATTGATAAGGACAGAGAGGAAGGGGCTTTTGGGCCTGGGTCACGGAGCAGATGTGTCCTGATATCCTGTCATTGTTTTCCTGCCATTGCCATCTGCTTTGCTGCCTCCTTGAGCTTAGTAGGTCAGCTCAGGGTCAGCACACTGGGTTCCTGCTCAGTCCTGGAAATCTCTGGAAATCCAGGCCTTCAGCTTCCTTGGGTGCCTGCTAACTTATGGGGGTTCAGAGCCTATTGGGGTATGGAATCCCCATAGTCCACCCTTGGAGTAACTTCCCTAACACCATATTTGAGCAACACCAAACATTATCAAAGCCAAGTTCCGGCCTTTTATATTCAGTTTACTTTTCTGAAGCATTTTTAAAGTACTTTGCAATTATTATTGTTACGACATTTTTGCTTCCCAATTAAGTATATTGTATTTTTTTAGTTTTATGTTTCCATCAAAATTCCATAATCAATACCCTATAAACTGAATCCAGCACTATAAACAGTTAACATTAAATGGTTAAAAGCATTAATAGAGAAACCTTGACAGCTGATCTCCACTAGAGATGGGCACAAATTGAAAAAAAAGATGATTAATTTCAATTTGTGATTTATCAAGAATAATGTATCACAAATAACTTTGTATTTTTCTGAATTCACATACTGATTTATTGATTTATCTTTGCCTTTAAACCCCTAAAAATGGCCCCTTATGCATCTAGAGAAAAAAAAAAACCACAGAGAAGCTTCCCCTGACTCTCTATAATCCTTCAAAGTTTTGTGAAATCTGGGTTTTGGACATCCAAGTTATACATCCGCAAAGTGGATCCTAGACCAGGTGTCAGCCGTGGTCAGGTCGGCCTTCTACCATCTAAGGCTTATCGCCCAGATTCGCCCATACCTCGATGAGGGCTCCTTGAGGACTGTGGTACAGGCACTGGTCATGTCGAGGCTAGACTACTGCAACGCTCTTTACATGGGGCTCCCCTTGAACCTTGTCCGGCGATTGCAGCGGGTCCAGAATGCGGCGGCCAGGCTGGTGGTTGGCGCGCGCCGTTTTGACCGCGCCGCCCCCATCCTGGCCCGCTTGCACTGGTTACCCGTTGCCTCCCGGATAAGGTTCAAGGTGTTGGTTTTGGTTTACAAAACCCTCCATGGCTTGGCCCCTGCCTATCTGGCGGAGCGTCTTTCCCGACAATCAGATCTAGCCCGACCCACCCGCTCATCGATGGCCCTTTCATTGAGGACTGTTGCCCCGAGGGAGGCCCGTAAAACAAGAACTCGAGGACGGGCCTTCTCGGTGGCTGCATCATCCATGTGGAATAAGCTCCCCGGTGAACTGCGGCTGGCTCCCTCACTGGCGTCATTTAGAAAAAAATTTTTAAAGACCTATCTCTTCCGTGACGCCTTTGGAGATCTCTAAGGATCCACATATGTAGGTCCCTTTTTTTTTTTTAAATATCCCGCCGATCTATTTATTCTTGGAAACCACTGTTTTAGTTAGTGTATTGACTTGCTGTTTTATCATGATTGTTGTAAACCGCTCTGAGTCCTTCTTATGGGAAATAGAGCGGTATATAAGTGTAAATAATAAATAATAATAAATAAATAATAGAGGAAAATGTCATTTGGCAGCTGTCTTGGGGAACCCTAATCTTCAGCACACTTGGAGGGATTCTAGCGAAGAGTCATGGGAAGTTTATCTGTAATTTTTTTGCTAGAAAAAGTTTGCCATCCCAAATACTTGCTCTTGGCAAAAGGTAACCCCCAAGGAGCTTTGGCACCTGAAAGTGGCAGATAGGAAGTTTTTAATTAGTTAAAATTAATTATTTCTGGCATTGAATCTAGTTTATACTAATGTATTACTTACCTGCCAGTGGAGATACCATGATCATGAGGTGTGCATTTTTTCATCATTAGATGTGCTTATTGGGAAAATGGCAAGCATCTCAGAGCATATATGCAGATGGATTAGTGTACACACATGGCTTGCAAAAGATGTCAGAGAGAGATTAAGGCAATTTGTAACAATTCTGGTTTACCTCTAAGCAGTAGAATGTATATTTGTACTAATACCAAACTGTATTTGCCTTAATTTATTGTCGCAAACACACATTCTTTATTCAATATTTCCTATATTTAGGTAACTGAAGAAGTCTGATTATCAGAATGTAGATAGGGAGAACTCATTGTAACCTTTTGCCTACGTTAGCTATGACCTGCATAAAGTGGCATCAATAATCACTAAAGAACAGTTCACTGAAGAACTGTGATTCTGTTGAGATGCCTTTTAAAGTCAATAATACATTAAAGCAATGATGTGAAATGGGTGGGGAAAACATCATAGAGATAATAAGGTAGGAATAAAATTACTAAATCTATAAAGAGTATCTAGAATGTCTAAGAAGATGAATTGCATTGCATCCAGTATCCATTCCACTATACTGTCAGTCTCCTAGACCAGATATGGTTCTTGTGAAATATTAATGATGCTGAAAATATTCTCCTAGCAAATCATTATATTATTCAGTACATTTTTCAAAATGGATATATTTTACACACCAAATTCCTTTCTTCAGCCCAGACAAAACATCCGTTTGAATTCGATTTGCTACTCTTTTGCTAAGGGGGAAAACAATTTTTCTCCCCCACAAAGTTCATGTCCTAAGGGATTGAGATTGATTGCTTCACACAATACACAGTGACAAAAAGATTTACTGTTTTTGATCAGAGCTACTGGTACAGGCACAGGCGTCCTGTGGTATTACTTCAAAGCCAGTGCAGATTTTAAGATGAATTGGTCCTGAGGAAGACCTCTGGTGAGCTCCCAAGCTCACCCATAAAGTCACAATTTGTTCTGACATTTTATTTCATTGCCCCAGCCTATCCTTCCATTTCATACATTTAATAACACTCTGAGTTTTTTTTACATTAGGCATGTCAGTCTTTTATTGAGAAAAAGTATTCTAGTGTGCCCTACAGATACACAGTACATTGACTGAAACCTCGCAAAACATATAAACCTCTCTGCATAAATTAAAGTCCAAAACAGAAGCCAAGCAAATGCAGTCATTTTCTTAGAGTACCATAGCCACTCCATAGGTAGGAATGTTCATTCGACCTATCTTACATCAAATTTTGGTTTATCTGACAATAACTCAATAGCACAACAGCAACAGGGAAGCAATCACTGGTCTTCTCTATGATTGCATCATGTGGGTACACTCAATGGGTGAAATCTTGATGCTTAGCACGTTAAACTGCAACCAGAATAGGACCATTAATTTCAGCAAAGATCTGATGAGCTAACTCTCCCATTAAGATAGTTAATTCGCTAAGCCTATTATAATTGTGACCTATATGCCAGCCGATATGTCTTCTCTCTTCCTTCTACTGTTACAGAAAAAAATGTGTGCCATCTAAAGTGCATGGACTCAGAAAAGGGTAGCTCTGATCCCCACTTGTTGGGGGAAGGGCGCGTTTGCCCTCCCAGTCCTGGCTTGGGCGCGCTACTTTCGCGCCCATCCGGGGCTTTTTGCCCGGGGACGGGAGCCTATATGAAGGCTCCCGCCCCTCGCCGCCATTTTGTCGGCGGTTTGAGTTTCGGCCCCACCCTCCCCCCCTATGGTTGGAGAATGAGTATATCTGGTCGCCTTTTGGGGCCGGATGGGAATTTTTGGTGGTTACTCTGATTGGCCGTGAGTAGCCATGCGTTTTCGCCCATCCCATTCTCTTTACCGCGGGGGTGGGCTCCCTACTTTTGGCCACTAACTTGGCGGGTAGTGCAGCTGGTAACCGTATTCTTGTTGAGAGCTATTTTACGCCATTATGGCGCTTCACAGCCCTCGTAACCAGTCTATTCACATTGGCTATGTCAGCGGACAAATTTGCTATATATGACTGGAGGCCTCCCGAGGGCTGTGCTGTGCTCCAGCTTTAATCGTTATCTATTTGAATACCGAGCTTCTTGGCTGTGGGAATTTCTTCCCACCCTGTTACCAGCTTGCACTACGGTGTCAGGTCCCCTTCAGTGATCCTGACTTTCATTAAGAAGTTGATGAGTTATTAATAAAGTTGTGGCCCGTTTGTACCAAATCAGAAGTTGTCGCCTCTTTATTTCGGGGCTTGGGGGGCAAAGAAGAATGTTTTACTTTGCCATAGTAACTACTGTGATCTGATCTCTGGAATAAGTGTTACAAACCCTGATTATCATGGCAAATATGAGTATCAAATATGCTTTCTTTTCAGTTAAAAACTGGTTCTACATCATTAAATTATGTACTGTATTTTTATTTATTAGAACTGTTTAACTACACTGTGCATTTTATGATTATGCTTACTTAGATCCAAAAGCTCTGGCAATATATCCATGCAGGTATTTAATTAGCATGTTACTTAAAAGAACTAAATTGGATTATAGAAATGTCTGTGCTTTAATGGGTTCATGAATGAAGCATGAAGGATATAATCCAGAAAAAGTCAGGCATGCCTAAATCCCACTGGAATCAACTGGATTAAATATTTAACTACAGATTGGTCTCAGAAAATAAAAAAAATTGTGCATTTTCAGGAAATATACAGTCTCTCAGCCCAACTTCCTCATGAGATATTTATAAGGACTTCCCCCCAATAATCCCTTTTCCCAATCAATTTCTGAAATCAACAGCTCCCAACAAAACTTCGGTAAGATGTTCCACTATTTCCTCCCCCCAAATACCTGTTATACACACTCTGCTTCTACAAATTTGTTAGATGTGCTGATTATGCCAGCTTCACAGATTGAGAGCAGTCTGTCCTCCAATACAAATGGCCTACATTATTTTATCATCCTGTAGTTTTTTTAGCAGCTTGATCTCTAATCACAGACATGTCTAAACACTTCTCAAATATACATGTATACAAGTTGTAGAACATCCTTTGCAACATAAAAGGGCCTATGGAAGATACAAGGTTAAATACCATTTTGTAAACAAATGTATTAATCTATGTAACTGTAACTTGGTATACAATGGTCCCCCGCCATTTTGCGGTTCATATACTGCAGTCCCGGTATATCATGGGACCACAGTAAATGAAAGGCATAATGGAGAACTGGAAGTAACTTCTGGATCACCAGAAACCATTTCTGGGGCCTCCAAAAGGCCTGTTCGGGGCAACACCAGGCTTCAGGTAAGTGTAGGAGGCCCCAGAGAGGCTCCCCAGTCCCGACCCAATGCAGCATCTGCATATAGTAGATTTTCAATTATTGCGGATCAGGTCAGGTCCATATCCCCCCCCCCCCCCGTGATAGGTGGGGGATTACTGTACTAGCAGTCACAGGTTACTGTGGTTGACAAGATTCACAGAATCAGGAAGGAAATAATGTACCACTTTTTAAAAGTCCTATTCAGATGTTATAAAATGTGCAGCATCTTCATGTACAGTCAGTCATATTCTGGACCTAACTCCCGAACTCCACATCTCAATCCCATCACTTTCACATGGACATCTGGTAAAGACATGAGTCTTCTCTGCTGCTATTCTTAGACTTTGGAGCTCCCGCAGGAGATAAGACTGGGTCCATCTTTGCTATCCTTCTACAGGCAGAAAAAGACCTGTCTCTTCAGGCAAGCCTCCCCCCAGTGACTGGCTGCATGAGCTGGATTTTTTAACTGGATAGTGGTGTCCTACTAATTAGAATGTGCTTTTGGTGTTACTTTCATTTACATACAGCTTGTTTTTTTTACCATAAAAAAGCAACACACTTTCCTTTTTAGTGTTGTACTTGCTTTATCCTTTTGGCACTGTAGTTGTACACAATATTTTGAGTTTTAAATATTGTCTTTTAAAGATGTAAGTCACTTTGGGTCCTTTTAAAGAAGAAAGAAAGGGTAAAAATATTTTGAATGAATGAATGAATGAATGAATGAATGAATGAATGAATGATCATTTACGCTATCATACTATACATGGACAGTGACTGAAATCTGGACAGCTCTGCTGACCAACTGAGCTCTTTACATAAACAAAATCATGGTCTCTGTTCACATGAAGACCCATCACAGAAAAAGGATCTCTCTTTTCAAACTCACTGCCCTCCACTTGTGAAACCAGAGATGGAGGGGGCTAGAGTGCATCTCTAGATGTATGACCTCCCAGGTGCCACATGTTTTGTGAAGGAAACTTGGGAAGTACCATGAGGCATGTTTTCCTATTGGATTATTTTCCCTCTCACTTTTAGTAGACAATATCACCAGCTGAAATCATGTTACTTAGCATAATCAGTCACATTAGAGTAGGCCCACTGAATCTATAGGGATTTGTTCAGCAACTTCTCTGTAAGCTTCATAAATACTAATACAGCTACTCTGCTTGCAACTACACTAAAAGAAGTTTTATCTTACTTGTATTGATAATTTTAGATGCATCTTGAACCTCCTTTTTCAGAACACTATCATACCTTTAATTTGGTTTCTCTTCTGCTGGAAAATCTATAATTAATAAATTTATTAATTTATAATGGCATCTCTTATAATGTATTATTTTCTAAGTTGTTTTCTGTTTTGCTCTATATTATAATGAATGCATATCACTAGTGTATGTATTACATGAACATCTTTTTGCCTGAACTTTCAAAGGCATTACCAGTTTCATGCAAAAATTTCTTAGACACAACTCTGAAAGAGAATTTTATGTAACAGATCTAAATATATTTCAAGATTCAGAAATAAGAGTTTTGAGTACTAATTTGCTCAGATGAGCAAACCTCCTACCACAGAATGTCTAATATAAACTGGAAGAAAGAATGCCAGTTTGCCTGGCTACAGCTCCAGTTAAACTCATAACAAAATCTGGCTATAACAAAATCTTAGTCCAGGTTTTAGCAAATTATAAAATCAGTCCCCACATGAAACGTAAATGCAAGAGAGCAAAAGAACTCGTTACCTATTCTCTGGTTATTTCTTTAGCTCAGTGACAGCAAACATTTGAGAGACCGAGTGCCCAAACTGCAATTCAAACCCCACTAAATTTTTCGCAAAGTGCCAATACAACAATTTAACCTGAATACAGGTGGCTGTTAAGGGGCGGTGTTGGGTGCCCACAGAAAGGGCTCTGACTGCCACCCATGCCATAGGTTCGCCAACACTGCTCTAGCTTATCAATGTAGAGAGAGGCCAGATAGTCAGATTCAGCAACTATAAAATAGGGCTAGTACATTAACTGAGATACTTAGAGAGTTCAGCTACCCCCTTATGTTTCCATGCCTGAGTGGTGATTCAACCTGAGTCCTCATCTGTCTACACTACACTGGGTATAGCCCCATTTCAGAAAGTTTATGTTTGACTGCAAATCTTTCCATACTAAATTCTGTTTGCTGAATGATTGACTATGATGGCTCAGGAGTCCCAAACCCCCCAGTCCTGTTAGGAACCAAGCTGCAAGGTTTCCTGTGAGGCACACACCCGAGGCACATGTCTCCACTCCCTGTGGCTAAGGGGCGTTCAGGAGTGAGCATGCTGATTGCCCTGGAAGCAGCGAAATATCATCTTTCCACCAAGGCATCGACAGGCACACCAACCAGTTCATTGGGAATCCCATGCATGGCCTCATCAAATCACAAAGAATCCATAAGCCTGTGTGGGCAGAGCATCTTAATGGGTCCAGGTTCCCTGCAGATAGGAGGTGTCACTGTAAGGATGCATATCAATAGGTTGTAGTCCAACCATGACAAGGGGACCAACACAAGGTTGGTCACCATTGGGCCACTCTTTCTGTGTGTACATTAGAAAACACCAGGTATAGATTATGACCCCCCCCACACACACACACACATGTGGGGGACCGTTGACAATTAGGGATAAGTCCAGAGAGGCCCTGGTCTTTAAGAACTCAAGAGCTGGTCCTGTGACCTGCACCTCTGCATGGATGTTGAGATCACCCAGTAACATAAGCCTGGAGACCTCAACAGTGCCACATAGACAAAGGCTGCCAACTCCAGGAGCGTGCTGGGTCACAGGGAGCACAGTACATCAGCACAATCCCAAATCCATCCCTATCCCCTATTGACACATGGAGGGCCTTGAGGCTTGGTATCACCAATGTCAAGAGCTTAACAGCCTTCAGAGCATTCTTATATACAATGGCTACCCCTCACCCCTACCCTCCAGCCGACCTAGGTGCCAGATAGTGTACCCAGGTGGGCAGATGAAAGAGAGGGTAGGACCACCCTCTGTGCCCACCCAGGTCTCAGTAATAGACTCCAGATCTGCTGTTTCATCTAGGATCAAGTCCTGGATGATATGAGTCTTATTAGCAGCAGACCTGGCATTTAACAGCAGCAAGTATAGTGTGGAGGGCCGATTAAACTGATTACATTGCATCTGGCTTATAGGCAGCAGCATCCCTCCTATATCTGAACTCATAGGGTCATCGATTAACACTTGAAAAAATGACCTAAGCTATTGAGGTCAAGTGACCATCTAACACCAAAGCTAGTTCAATGTTCATCTTCAAAATAGAACTTCAGACTAGTAAATCAAATGTAAAGTGCATAACAATTTATATAAAGAAAACAAATAAACACTCATTTGTACATAAAATATCTGTGATTTTTACACTATCATGTGGTATAGTTTAATAGATAATGTGTTTTTCACAGGAGTCAGGAACAAAGAGGATCTGGGAGAGTCTTTTTTGGGAGTGGGTGGTTAGGTACACAAATCAATAAATAACTCAGAGCCATTAACCATACTTAACATATCTATGACTCCTAGCCAAATCTTCCTTTCCACCATTTCTACAACTAATCATCTCTCCCTCTTCCACAGACCTATTAACAATGCTTAACATATCAACGACCCCTGGCCAAATCATCTTTCCCACCATTTCTACAGCTAATCATCTCTCCCCCCTCTATCCGCCAATGAACATCAGGAATGAAATCTACTGTATATCTCATCACATGTTTTATTACATTCCTAATTCTGCTGCTATATGTTTTAAGAAGTGGACGTGTCACAAAGCTTTACATTAAAATATGAAAGTTGGTCTTTAAGGTTTTGTATCTTTTGTTTTGTTTTGTTTCTTTTTTATTTTTGCCTCCAATTGGAAATCATATCTCAGATTTCACAGCACTCTAGATTACTGAGATACAATTTATCATATGGACAAGTTTTTTTTTAATTAAGAGAAATCACACATCAGAAAGAAGGATAAGAAAGACCTACTAATGCACAACAGAGAAGACAGAACCACTTATTGTTGCCTGTGTGTTCAGCAAGTGATCTGAATGAAGAATAAGGTTCTTTTTCCCTTCCTTTAGAAGTCTTACATTTGCACAGGCTACCCTAGATTCCACAGGTCTCCTTATGATTCAGCTTCTTGCTGCTCTACAATGGGGGAAAGTAATGTTAAAATGCCATAATGAGGGGATAGCGTCTGAATTGTGGATAGTCTTCTCATTATACTTCCTATTTAGCAAACTTTTGCTACAGTGCAGATATGAGTGGTTTTGATATTTCAGCATTTTAGCTCTTTCATCCTTACAAACTTATAATCACTGAAACTACTCTTCTGTACTTTCCTTTTTTCAATAGCACCTGATGAAAGTCACACAAGTAACTGATCAAAACATGTGATCTCGCTGCCAGATGGGCAGTATAGGAATCCAATAAATAAATATTTACCATTTTTAAATGAGTAAAACCTGTTTTTACCAATCCTTGAGACTATCTCTCTTTCAGATTTAATGGTAAAAGAACCCCATAAAATAGCTGTTGTACTTGCCGTATATACTGCATAAGATTTGTCTACACATACAGTATCCTCAAGAAAATACATGTACCAAATCTGCTCATAAAAATAAAATGACTCTCTTGTTTTCCCCACAGTATAATAAATCATTTAATTAATTTAAATCAACCAGATTAGTTTACCTTTGTACTCGCCTCTGTGTAACAAATATAAACATTAGAATAGCAGCATGAATTTAAATCAAAAACTCATCAACTTCTGTTGGCAAGGTGAAAGATAAAAGTTAAATAAAGGTCTTTCCCAGCCTCTGTCACTAATGATAAACACTACCACATTAACTGGTTTTGTAGACACTAATGCTGCTATCTGGGGAACACAGGCAGCTACCAGGAGAACTTTACAGCTGCACTAATCAGACTCTTGTTTGTCATAGAAAATCAAACAAAATCTCAACAGGAAAAACAATAAATATTAACATTTATTAATGATGGAAGGTCATATAAACATGTAGATCTGAAAATACAAGATTCTTTCTTCCTTAAACAAATATCTTGCTCATTAGTAAGAGCAGCTTGGGATAAGGCATGCCTTCACAGGCTGTTTCCTCCTTTGATTTTGCAGAACAAATTTATTTTCTAAAAAGATGAGATTATAAGCTTGACAGGACACTATTAAATTTAAAATAATGCAAAACAACTAAGAGCTTGCCAAACTAAATTAATCCTGCGATGTCAACTAGTGTAGTTTAATATCTTGGTAAATTACAAATGGACATTCTATTTCTATCCACTGCTTTACTCAGAAACCAATGTGAAAGCTACCAAGCCAATTGACTTTTTTTATGGAAGGCAACAATAGGTCAGAACATTCAAAAAGGGGGGGGGTGAGAAACGAAGGGAACTGTGGCAACCAGAATTACCAATATTTCATGCATATAAATAAAATAGATTAACCTAAAGAATAACAGAGTAATTACGTATATGAAGGGTGCTAGTGTTTTTAATCTGAGTTCACACACATTATTCAGACTGAACTGACTCCTTCCTTCCTTCCTTCCTTCCTTCCTTCCTTCCTTCCTTCCTTAAGGCAGTCACAAAAGGGAGAACAAACCAATGTGGTGCAGTGTTTGGTGCTGGAGTAGGGATTGGGAAACCCAGGTAAAAGTCCCCCCAAAACCACAAACCTTAACTGACAACTTTGGGCCACTGTTTTGCAGCCTGAAGTACCTCAAAGGGTTGTCCAGAAGGCAAACCAGGGAAGAAGAGGACTGTGTGTGCCACCACAATATACAGTATAGCGGAGGAAAGCCAGAATGCAAATACTGTGTAACTAATATATATCGGTTAGCTGCATTTAAGATGTACATCACAGTTGACATAGGACTTTACTTTAAAAGCACAAATCTCTTTTAACACATGGCTACCTACTAAACTAACTGGTAATGAATGCCATGCCAGTTTCATCATTTCATCCTGAAGCATTAACTGCCTCTAAGATACCTTCTGAGATCTGGAATGACTCAATTTCACATTAATTGGACATATTGTTAAAACGGATTCTGCTGCTATATACGTGCATTTTTCCTACTGCCTATGTTATGAAATAGCTGCACATACTGTCTGTTATTATTTGGTGCTGTACTTTGTTGCTTATACAAAAAAAACCCTACTGACCTTATTCATCAGTATGCCAAGGTTTCCATGGATGCATTCCAGAACTATATTTATTTGCTTCATTGTGTCTTTTCCTTACTCTTGTTACTTAACATTTTAATTTTACTTCTTTTTTTAGAAGGAAACAGGTAAATACTTTTTAAAAACTAGACAGACATATTTTCTTCTCTATGAATTAAAATGTTCTTACATATATGTTTGATATAATTTTAGTCCGCATTTTTAAAACATGTAACATTTTCTTGTTATGAAGTATTTTATGTTTTATGTTATGCTTTAGAAGAACTTACCCTCAGCAAACCAGAAGAAAAACAGAGGGCAGCAAACAAATATTAGTCCAAACTAGAGTTGATCACTGGGACACACAACTGCTGATAATATGTACTCTAGATCCTATATCTCTGCTCTAGATTTAGGCCAGAACATTCAGGGTTATATACTAGCTGGCATTCAGAAGCAAAAAATGCTAAAATACTATCTTGCAAGTCCTGTGGACTGCAGAAGCATTTTATTGCAGTTGCGAAACCACAGCATTTTCTTTAATTTTGAATGGTAAATTAGCATTCATGAAAAAAAATAGAAGTACTACTTCACTATGTGTGTGATGTACTATTTAAATCCCAAGTATCACCCCCCACAAATGCAATAAATTACAACAAATCACTACCCTATCAAACATTTTAAACATACTGTCACATTTATCATATAAAACATGCAGTTCACTGCGTTTCTGACATTTTGCACAACTGATACTGACATAGATTAACAAGGCTTGTGTCTCTGATTCTTCACCCAAGAGAAATACAACACCAGAATCTCAGCAGGTGTGTAATGGGCTGGAGACTCACAATATGTTCTGAAAAGACAGACTTCAAAGACTTTGAAAACAAAAACAGTAAAGCAGGTAATGCTCTGAATTCACTCTTATTTTTCATCTGCCTTATTTTTGATAACTTCCATCTCCATATTTGCATCAACCATGTTACAGTGGTACTCCACTTTATGAAATTAATCTGTTCTCTGGGATGTTTCATAATGCGAAAAAATTGTAAGCATTATTTCCAATGAATACTGGAAATGCTACACACAGACTCCACTGGGGCATCCATTTCCAATGATTTCCTTTTGTATGTTGCATTTCCACATGTGAGAGAGTACTTGGTGTGTGAGAGAGGGTGCTCTGAAAGTTTTCCCTCTCTCTTCTTCTCTCCCTCCAACCTTCCCAATTTGTCGCTTCTGCTCCCAAGACACTCCTTTAAAAGCAGCAGAAAAAGGAGACAGGACAACAAACGTAGCCACGAGGGAGGTGTGTATCCCCCCCCTTTGGACTGTTTCAAATCAAATCTCACTCACCCTCCACTTCTCCTTCAATTTTCTTCGAATGAAACTGACCTTGGTCACCTGTTACCTCTGGGGAGGGCAGCTCTTCATTGCAAAAATGAAAAATAAAAAAATCCCAAACCGGGGCATCCATTTCCAACGGATTTCCTTACAATATGAAGTACTGCCCCACACTACACACAAAAGGAAATCTTTGGAAATGGATGCCCCAGTTTAGGATTCTTTAGCACTGCCCAATAAAACTGATTTGTACAGTATATGTTGCCCCATCTTCTTTTGCTGCTGCTTTTAAAGATCTGTTTCAAGGGCAGGAGAAGCAAATTAAGAAGGTTTTTTTTGTGGGGGGGGAGGAAGAGAGGTAGAAAAAAACCTTCCCAGGTGCCATCTCTCACACACCAAGGACTCTCTCACATCCAGAAATGCTACACATGAAAAGAAGTAACTGGAAATGGATGCCTACACACAGCATGCATGGGAGCAGCACTTTGTATTGTGAGGGGGGTGTTCTTAAACCGGGGCATCTATTTCCAATGATTTCCATTTGTAAACTGACAATGATGCTTACTGAAGCATTTGTAAACCAATGTACTATTGTATTTGTTTTTCAGCATTATGCTAGAACTTTATAAAATATACATACACTTGTTTTCTTCCGCATACGTGTGTTTTCTTCTGCATTTGTCCCCTGATTCATACAACAAGAAAGCAAACTCTCTTGTTATGGAGTCTGAGCTCCACAGCAGGATGCTGGCTGTTATTTTGTCAAAACTATGCATTTTTGTGTATTTTGCAAACTCAGATCAGCACTGTAAAATTCTGAGAAGTATGAAATCCAAAAGATAGCTCTGCTGGCTCATACACTAACCCAAGAAGAACAGGCTAGGGATTTTTGTTTTTTTTGTTATTTTGAATTTTGGCTTAATAAAATACTTGATCATCCCCTAATTCTCACGACACAATAAACATATGGAGTACACTATCGTAACACTGATGTTCTGAATTACATTGAGAAAAATATGCAATATGGAAAATAACGGACTCTTATCATTTCAGACCCTACATGTGCCCACTTTGGTTAGAAACTACTCTGTCAATCCTTGCATCACCCCCCAATACTCCTGCTCACATTGTGTCCCTTGCCCATTCACCTCATCTTCCTGTGTTGACAATGAAAAAAGCAAGAAGGAGTGATAACTTCTATCTCTCTCCCTCTCTTTGATAAATGATGTTGCTTGTTTCCAAAGGAGGTGGGAAACCAACAGACACAAGCAATAGCAGGAAAGGAACAGTTGCTTTATTTTTATTTATTTATTTATTTATTTATTTTTATTTATTTATTTATTTATTTATTTTTTGTTTGTTTGTTTGTTTGTTTGTTTGTTGAGAATTTTTACACTACCTTTCGCCTGGGAAAAGAACCCAAAGTGGCTTACAATAAAGAAGAACAATATACAGCCCAAAATGTTTAAGACATATTCAAATTAAGAATAGGGAATTAGGAGGAGTCATCTTAGAACATTAAAATGTAACATTAAAGCTACAAAGAGCACACACAAAAAGAAAAAAAATCCATTATGAGGGGTGGAAACTAACATGGAAATTACTGTTGTTCTTATGAAACCAGTCGATGCAATCATGTATGGTAATCCATATAAAAGTCACGTAGTAAATAGCCTCTCATTCAGGGAAAGCTTGCCTGAAGAGGAAGGTCTTTGCCTGCTTCCAGAAAGACAACAGAGATGGGGCAGTCCTGGCCTTCAGCAGGAGGGAGTACCAAAGTCTGGGAGCAGCAACAGAGAAGGCCCTTTCATGTGTTCTTATGAGACACACTTGTGAAGGTGGCGGGATGGAGAGATAGACCTCTCCTGATGACCTGAGCATCCGAGCAGGTTCATAATGTGAGATTCGATCTTTGAGATAGCTTGGATCCAGGCCATTTTGTGCTTTCTATGTTAAGGTCAGCACCTTGAATTGTGCCCAATAGCTTCAGCCAGTGGAGCTGCTTTAGTAGGGGTGTAATGTCATCTTTGTAACCTGCCCCAGTCAGCAATCTGGCCTCTGCATTCTGGACCCATTGAAGTACTGCCTGATAAAACTGTTTTGTACAGTATATGGGCTGCCAAATGCTAGAATACCTTTCCTACAATATGAGTTTTTCCTAACTAAAAAAAGAATTACCATGTAATTCTTATGAATGTGTGGGGCATGTTAAAGAAATAGTACTGAAATGTCCTAGTACTATTTCTTTAACATGCCCCACACGTTCCAGTACGCATCTTTCTTTCAAGATGAAGGAAGATGCTGGAGACTCTGGTGAGTTACAGAATGAACATACCTTTACTGAGTACAATAGCCTGTATGTAGCAATGGAATTAGATGAACCAGCAAAAAGTAGTGTGGGAGATCTCAGTGCAAAAGACTTAAAATCCAGTTATCATAAGGTGGAGAATTTGCAGATAAAGCTCAGCAGAAAGCCAGCCTGGCAGACAAGAGAGGCCATGATCAATTAATCCCAGGACCTTTTTAATCAGTTAATCTGAGGACCTTTCAGCTGCCAAGTCAAAGGTAATTTGTTCTGCTAAAGCACCAACCCCTCTGCTTCTAGAGGTGCCATTGTACTGAAAAGATCCTGTAAGCATGAAACCCTGAGGTGCTTGCAAAGTCAAACACTACAAGCTTGCCCTTCCATGCTGCATTATCAGATGCACCAGCAATACATCTGATTAGGCAAATTAAACCAATTAAAATAAACAGCCAGACTTAAAGTAATATTGACAGAGACCAATTCACGAATTAGAAGCCAATCAAATGATTTAAATGAGATAAGCAAATAATATACCAATGAGCAAAACTGAGGGGGGGGGGAGGTTAAGAGTTGAAGTGTCACCTACCACCTGTAGAGCTGAAAGGTGAAATAGAGAGTGGCAATAACTATTATGCATTAGAGATGGGCACGAAATGAGCAATTTTTCATTTTCGTTTTCGTTTTTTCGTTTCGTTATGTAACGAAACGAAAAATGAATTTTGTCTCCAAAACGAAACGAAAAGAAACTAAACAACAGAAATTGTGTCGTGCATTTCATTTTCGTTGCGGCAAATACATTGAACTATAATGAATGCTAACAAAACAGCAATTTTTTGTTTTCATTTTTGTTTTTTCGTTTCGTTACGTAACGAAACGAAAACAATTTTTTCCCCCAAAAAAAATCACAAAAAATGAAAATGAACCGAAATGGACCCCCTAAATGACAAACGAAACACCATTTTTTTGAGTCGTGCCCATCTCTGTTATGCACCCAGAATTTTTCAAATCAGTCCTCTAAGTAAGCAATGAGACTAGCCCAAACTGGTGTAAGCAACATGGCAAGAGTATGAGCAAATCAACTTTAAGCAAAGCAATCTACACATAAACTGTTCCCTAGATACTTTTCACAGATTGTTCTGTTATGCGACCAATTGAAAAAATGACCCAACTGCTTTCATTCCTTCTCCACCAAGGTATGAGGAAGGTAATAAAATCTCCTACCTCGGTATAGGGGTGCGCGTGGGTATGAATTAGAAATTTCTATTTTGGCTGCCTAAAGTAGGCTTAGAAAATGACCAACTTTTAAACACATTCTCTTCTGACATGGGCCAGAGCTGGAATCAGACTTTGTGTCATACTTGGACTGAGTGAAATCAAATTGTGACCAGCTTAAGGTCTACTAGTTTCAGCAGATGTAAATATAAGTATGAATAGAATCCATACCAATGGGAACTGTTGCTTACCTGATACTAATGCTTCAGAAGACCAATGATTTAACCATATATCTGTGAAGATTCTCAGTCATCCAGGTGAGTTTATCTGGAAGTTGAGTCATGGCTACTGGACTTCTTTTTGAGAGAGAGAAACGTTTTGCTGTTCATCCAAACAGCTTCATCTTTCTCAGACCGATGAAGCTGTTTGGATAGACAGCGAAACGTTTCTGTCTCTCAAAAAAGAAGTCCAGTAGCCATGACTCAACTTCCAGAGAATGATTTAACCAGTTTTTCAAGGAACTGTGATATATGGTTCAGAACTGAGAGTAGAAGAAAAAGGTGGAGTGTGTGTTTTCAAACATCTCAATGGACTGGAATTGTTAAGTCTTAATAAGTCATGTTACATCACTGCAAAATGGTTTCATTTTACCTGGCCACTTGTATTTATTCATATTGTGACATTATTGTTCCTTGCACAGGAAGGAAGGAAGGAAGGAAGGAAGGAAGGAAGGAAGGAAGGAAGGAAGGAAGGAAGGAAGGAAGGAAGTATATGTTAATAATTCAATAGAGTAACACTTGTAGTGTGGAGTAAAAGGTAGAGGTACACTTTCTGCTTAAAGAAAATTCAGCATTATTGTATAATGGATCACTCAGAAGCATACATATTGGGAAAGAAACTCAAAACAATTATCCACAACCCTGAGAACAAATCAGCCATTCCAAGTCTGAAACTATTACAGAAATGACTGTCCTGGGCGGCATCATCAGCATTACTAGTGTACCATGAAGGAGAGAATTGAAGCACAAATATTAGAAATGAAAGATCAGCGACCAGCCAAAAATGTTGTTAATCTACTGCTGTGGATTCTCTATGACAACACTCATGGGAGAACTCTGCATATAGTTCAATGTGTGGAATTTGTAGATTATGTGTGCTACTAAATGACCTATGCACGGATGTCACTCTTGCTCTGTGGTTAATAAATATACTTGCAAAGAAAGAATACTAGTACAGTTAAGGAGTTTGGAATATGGATTTATGGTGAGATCCTAACTGTAATCCTAACATGTAATGGCTGTGGTGGTTAGAAATAACAACACACAATTTTCACCAGTTGATATCACATACCAGGTGATGTCAGAGACTTCCAGAGAGAATCACCATACAGGTTCAGATAGATCAGTAAAAGAGCCTCCAAAACACTATTCTTGAGACACATCCCTGGGGTACTTCGCTGTCTACATTATTTCACTGTGATTACTGTCCATTTATTCCTATTCTCTCTTTCATCTTTATTTTATTATTGTTTAAATGGCTCTTTTTTATTATGCCATGAGAGATAAGACAGAATAGCAATGGTGATTGTTTTTGCCCAAATAAGCCAAGTTGACTGATCACCATTATCCACTTGTTCTTAATATACTTTAAATTAATAGTCAGTCAGAACCCACAATGGCAGATTAATTGGCCCACCTTTCTAATAGGTTCTAAAATTTATATTTATTAATAGTTTTTTTATTAATTTTCCTCTAAAAATGCTAAGCTAATAGGCTTAATCTGGAATCCCTTTCTAAAATAGGCATAAATTATATACTTCCACTTGCAGTAACAACTGTCATGACTTCCAATCTTTTCTGAGCAGGAAACATCATTGAATTACTTGCTGTTTCTTTACATAAATCACATGGATAATATAATTTTGAATGTGTCTTCTTTTAAACTGGCTTTAGGTAATACTTCCTGCAGTGCACTGTGTCAGATATGACACAATGCAGTTAACTGAAAGTGTCTGGAAGTTGAGTCAGACTGATGGAGCTGCTTGGATGAGTAGCGAAACATTTCAATCTCACAAGAAAGGAAGTCCAGTCGCCATGACTCATCTTCCAGATAATATCTCCTGGATGACTGAGAATCTTCACAGACATTTAAAATTTAAGTGTAAACAAAAAAAAAATCTTCCTTCTTTCTTCTAGCCTTATGAAAGGAGAAAAGACAGAGTATAACATGAAAGACTGAGCCTTGCTGTAATTTATTCCAGTCATTATAAATCTTTGCTTATGTCATCTGAGTGAGGTCAATGTTTGGAAAGGATTTTTGATTATCAGTTGTGTTTCCTTTAAATCCCTTTGGTAAACAAACAAACAAACAAACAAACAAACAAACAAACAAACAAACAAACAAACAAATAAATAAATAAATAAATAAATAAATAAATAGTTTCAATTTTGGATATTTAAACTAGTTGAGAACTATATCTGAAGGATCTCTCACTGTATTTTATGGTTAAATGTCAGCTGACTTGGTTGCTGAATCAAAATCAACCACAAGAGTGATGTGTTGTAAGTTTATGTAACTTGATAGCACTTCACACGCATATGAGTGTTTATACGGCTGAAATTCGAAAAATGAGAACATTGCGCAAATGTTCATTTATTTCAGTAAGTCAACTCAAAAGGTGAAACTAACATATGAGATAGACTCATTACATGCTGTGAGATATGTCAAGCCTTACTTTGGTATAATTGTGATGATTCTGGCATACATCTTATGAAAATCCCAAGATCATAATCTCTGAAAATTAGAATATTACATGACATCAATAACACAAAGGTTGGAAATAGAACAATATCAGACCTCTGAAAAGTCTAAGCATGCATATGTACTCACTGAGCATCCCCATATAGCTTGTCTATGGAAGGAAGCATGAAGTGCTCCTAAATCTCCTGACAGATGGCTGCGTTGACCCTGGACTTAATGAAGCACAGTGGACCAACATCAGCAGATAACATAGCTCCCCAAATCAACACAGACTGTGGAAACTTCACATTGGACTTCAAGCATCCTGCATTGTGTGCATTTCCATTCTTCCTCCAGACTCTGGGTCCTTTGTTCCCAAATGAGATGCAAAAGTTGCTCTCATCAGAAAAGAGGACTTTGGATCTCTGAGCAACAGAACAGAACAGTCCCCCCCCCCCCCCTAGCCCAAGTAAGACGCTTCTGATGTTTGTTGTTCAGGAGCGGCTTGACAAGAGGAATACAACATTTGAAGTCCATGTCCAGGCTCCATCTCTGTGTGGTGTCTCTTGATCAGGGGTCCTCAACGTTTTCAAACAGCGGGCCGATCCACCACCACCCCGATACCACTGGGGCCGGACCACAGTCCAAGGAAAAAAGGGGGGCAGGCGGGGGGAGCAGGGGATCTTGCCGTGGCCCTCCCACTTTAAACTGCCCCACTAGCCAACGTGCCAATCTTCTGGATGGTAGGTGGAGGGAGTGGGGGAAGCGACATAGCCCACCGCTTTGAACTGCCTCAGAAGTAGAAGCAGCTGCGGTGGCTTGCTTGCTCTTGAAGCAGGGGGTAGGTGGGGGGGTCTGCCATTGGTCCCAGGGGCCGGATTTAGTACCCTGCGGGGCCGCATCCGGCCCCCGGGCCTTAGGTTGAGGACCCCTGCTCTTGATGCACTACTGTGAGTAAGGAACCTTTTCATATAATTCTAATTTTCTGAGATTGTGAAATTTGGGTTTTCATAAGCTGTACGTTATTTAAATTCCATTAGTTATCTTGCTGCCAAAACAAGGAATGAATGCTGCAGGTGTACAAAATGATTTGCCATTTGTGAATGTAACAAAATTGTCTGACCGACATAAAAACATTCTAGAATGCACAGTTGTGATAATTATGCCAGAAATGTTTAGAGGTTCTAAAGAAAAAGTCATCAAATTACTCATTTTTGAGATAATATACTCTCAAACATAGCTGTCATGCCTGTCACAAGTTCATTGACTCAAACAATATTTTTTGTTTCCAGCATGTGAATGGCAAGAATGACTACCAAATAAATAAATAAAAGTTTCTACAGTTTGCACATTTTTTCTGCACAAACTTAGTGTCTTTTTCCTTAGTGAAGCAAATGTCAGAATAAATGGATAACTGCTTAAAAAGACAAGAATAATCCATCCAATGTTGCCTGTGTTTTAGCAGTCCACACTGCATGGTTCCAGACACCAGAGTTTAGCTACATAGTAGACAAATTTTGGCAGTTTTTGGCAATATCAGCAATTTGCACAAACAGTATTTATCACAAGAGTAAATACTAAGATATCTGACCAAGACTGTCAGAAAACATACTGCTGTGACCAATGTTCTATTTTAGGAACACTAGCTGGATATTTACAGGGCAAATAATTCAATCTAGCACATTTATATTGCAACAAATGTGGTGGTTGTTTCTCAATAAACAGCCTATTACTAGGTTGAGCTCAAACTACATTACTTTAAAATGCATTACTAGCAGGTGTATATTTGTTACTCCTCATTCACAAATAAGTCTGCAGGATCCAAACTAGGTCAATAATTGGATAAGGCTGTAACACTTTATTCACCAGTATAGTCGTGATCTGAGTCAGGCCCACTCAGCATATCCAGTGGAACGTATATCATTATATATTGCTTGTTCTCTCAAATGATTTACAATAAAAGTTCCCATGTCTTTACAAGTGATGGCTACTGCAAGAAAACATGTTGATTATTAATTTTTCAACTTAGATTTTTTTAAAATCTGAGTATTAGTTAACTGAAAAAGTTACTTAATTAGCAAGTTAGTTAATCTAAAAGCATGTTACTTTAATAATACAGTAACACAAATAATAATGATTCCTCTGAAGTCAAATGGCTAGATGAATAATGCAAACACAAATGGTACAGCCGAAATGTTACTGCTCTACTAGTTTATATTAAAAAGAAATCAAAAATTACAGTGGACCCTTGTATAACAAAACAACTTGTATAACATAAAATTTGTACAACATAAAAACTTCCGTAGATAGGGGAAATTTGCTTAACATAATCGCCTATCGGGAGAATCTGTACAACATAAAAATGGGATTACTCCATTTTCAATGCATTCCTATGGGAATTTGTATAAAGGAAAATTTGCTTAACATAATTTCATTTGGAACGAAATAATTCCTTTATACAAGGTGCCATTGTATGTAGGGGAAAAGTGCCCCCCCCCTAAAAATAATGAATAAAAGATAAGGATTCACATTAGGTGTGGCATACCTACTACAACTTTGTCAATATTTCCCTCAGTACTTATGGGTAATATTGACAATATTTCTCTCAGTACTTTAGTTTAGTTTTGTGTCTTTTTTGTTTTTGCTTTGTTTTTGTTTTCTTGATTGTTTTTTTAAGATAAATATTTCAAGACTTGATTTATATATCTGACATAAATCTTTAACTTTTACTCATTCTTTCTTGGGGAAGCAAATTAAAGTGAAAACGCAAATTGGTTTCACTACTTGAATGCATTTTCTCATAACAATACTTGGCCTTTTAATTAGCCTATATGTTAAATGTATTATCATAACAGGAAACTTATACTAAAGATTGCTTCTCTAATGTCTTGTGTGCTTCAGTGATCATTATCTGAATAATTACTAAGAAAAGCAGTTCTGATAATGAATAGCTATTATTTAGCAAGGTATACACACAATCAATAGACCATCTAAAGTCCATTGAAGAATAAGAATAAGGGGGAGGAAAGGCTAAATGTTACAGAGCTCCAAATATGTTCCCATTTATTTCAGTTTCATATTACAGTTCATGGAAAAAGTTTAATACTCCATGTAATATTTACTACTACAATATTAATTGATCTTAAATGAATGATAATATGTGTCAGAATTAATATGTAAATAGATGAAGGAGATGGGAAAATGCATTCTGATTGTGGCTAAATGAGTCTTTCATAATCAGAAGGCTTTATAGTGCATTTGTATGAATTGAAATTTGCATTTTATATACACTTGGCAGGAGCTGGGGTTAACACTGGGAGCTCGCTCCACTGCGTGGCACCCAGGATTCGAACTGCCAAGATGCCAACTCTGCAGCCAACAGTTTCAGGACTTTAGCCCAATGAACCACCACACCCCTATTTCCATAAATATAATAGGATTTAAATTATTTACAATTACATTAGGAAAGTAAAACTAGAGTGAATCAAGTGAACTTATGAAGGACTCAATTCACCCAATTCCCACTGATTCAACGAGCCTACACTAGCACAATTTTCTGCACGAAGCAACAAGATTTCAGCCTTTGTCAGAAGATGCCTTTCAGTTGTGTTACATTACATAAGGAGACCTCTGACAGTGTAATCCTTTTAAGAAACTGAGCATTTTGCATTTCCAGTTTTTGTAAACTGAGACAGATTTCACTCAAACACACAAGAACATGCCATATAAATAGACTTTTTCCTCATTTGGCCAGTACTGAGTAAAACGACTATCATCAATGAATGGCTATTACACTGATCAAAAAGAATACTGTGAATTACATGCAATTTGGAATGAAAGATTGATGTATATCACCATTACACAAAATGAGATATCCAACTGAAAGAAGAAAGGAGAAATATGTAAACAAACAGAGAAAGAAGTAGCAATAAAATAAAAGTTTTGGAGAAGGTAGCCGTGTTGGTCTGTGCAAGAATTCCAGCAAAAAAAAAAGGACAAAAAGCATGTGGCACCTTAAATAATAACCTGCATATTTTAATATAACATTTCTTGGAGACATCCACTTTTCGGACATATAGCAGCACAATGAGGTGTGCAATACAATATGTAATGGAATATATGTTTCATACCAAATATTCATTGGATGTTGTATAGAGGTGTATTTGCATCAGACCTGTCAAGTGTCCCGATTTGGCTGGGACATTACCGTTTTCCAGTCTTTGTCCTGCCACCTTCCTGGAACATTTATTTTCCTGGAAATTCCAGGGTGGTGGCAGTTGACAGGAAGGCTTTTTGCCTGCGCCCAATGCAGGAGCTCTCAGCAGCCCAGAGAGGTCTCAAAGGGACTTCAGGAGAGAACATCGCTCTACTGCTCCTTCCCTCCCTCTGCCCCCTCCACAACCACAATGAACAATGCCAGCTCTCCCGGGAGGGCCATCCCCCGTGATGCCGATCACCTCCCTTACCAGGGCCCAAGCCCAGGTCAGAAGGCCTCATCTTGGGCTCTGTCGGCCCCCCAATCCCTTTCTATTGTAACTTTCTTGGCCTCTTCTTTATTCTCCCTCCTGTCTTCATCTCCTCCTCCACTTAGTTTTCCTTCTCTTTCTTCTTCCCTCCTCTTATTTCCTTCATTCTTTCTCTTTTCTGCCCCCCATGCATGTTTTCACTGACTTTCCTGGGTTTCCCCTTCCCTCCCCTCCCGCCGCCTTTGCTTTCCACATGCACACATTACTCCTCCTTCCTCCCATTCTGGCCAGGGAAAACTTGACAGGTAAGATTTGCATGCAAGTCCTATTGTAAATTCCTATAGAGACATAGCTGGGTGAGGATCACGAAGGGAGGGGGAAGATGAAGAGGGTGGTTGGTTGGTTGGTTGGTTGGTTTTAGAGATTATCGGAACAAAGGCAGTTGCAGGCAGTTTTTGCCTATGGTCTTTGTTCCATTGAAGCAGGCATTTTACAATATATCATAAAATCTCTTAGTTGTATGTGTGTGTGGGGGGGGTTATCATGGTTTCATGTTCCATAGTGTCCCTCCCAGCTCTACAATTTTACAGTGATGATGTTTTAAACAGCAGCAACAAAAACCTTTCATGAAACTTTCTGCTTAAAAAAAAGGCATTCTGAAAAGGTGATCAGGCTACTTTTAGGATAGAAGGCTGATAGAAGGTCAATTTGTTGGCTTGCTACTCTTATGCCCAAAACTTTGTCAATTCTTTTTAACTAAGGACTCTCGGAATCCAGTGATTCAATTATGTATCTGTCACTCCCTTTCCTTCCAGTGATTTCACATCCACATTATTTTCTACTGTTGAATTATGCCACCTCTTTCCCCCATTAAAATGTTCATGCTTTCCTTTATATTTCTTCTTTAATCCTGAACAAACAGCATATTAATTCCAACTGTCTTTCAGATCTCAAGCTCATTTGTTACAAGACAAGTAAAGACTGTGATATTTTCATAACAAAGACACAAGAATCAGCTGAAGTTATTTTAATTTTCACATTCTATACTATGAAATTAATTTTAGAACATTTTCCACTAATTTTGCATGTTTGTTATTGATTTCAAAGTACGCATTGATAGATCTTTTTGTGGGGTGACGGAGTGGGGGGGGAATTATTTTGTAAGAGTAGAACACGAATGTTATTATGAAAGTCTGGGAAGCATTCACACAGTTCTTCCCACTATTTGTCTTCATCCTCATTAATTTCTTTCTAAGCAGTTTCCATCCTGTCACTCACAATGTATGTGCATTATGCCCTTCTTCGTAGGATGAGTTGACTGACAATCTATACCTTGCTGTAGTTCCTTCCTCATTTGGGGAGGGGCACATAAACTTTCAATTTTAATCTTGGCGATGTTTTAGGAGAAAGAGCAATTTGCAGAAAGCAATGGTTTTCCAGCCCCCCTCTCAATCTTACATTCTTTATCCACCAAATCTGCCATTTAATAGTTGACATACAAAATGCCATGTTTTCTGTGAATTTTTTAAAGGAGCAGATATCTTTTTCATTATTTAAATACTCATTATCCAAACAAAAATCAATGAAAATCAAATAAAAAACAAGAAGAAAGCAAAACGGACATATTGTGGCACCGTAAAGAATAACAATAAAGAATAACAAGCGGTCAACTTCGGCCCGTCCAACTAGGTTGTCGCGGGCGCACATGCTGCGCGTGGCCACGCCCAGGGAGGCTCGGAGAACTTCCACCCGCTCCCGAGCCTTCTCTGTGGCCGTCCCGACGCTGTGGAACCACCTACCAGCAGAAGTGCGCCTAGCAGAGTCCCTGCCTGCCTTCCGGAAGGCTCTTAAAACCCTTCTCTTCCGGGAGGCATTTGGTTGATTTCTCTTTTTTTTTTCTCTCTCCCGCCATCGCCATCTCCTGCACTTTACTGTTTTATCTGTTTAGTTTTTTATTACATTGTGGTATTTGCTGTTTTTTAATATGCTGTAAACCGCCCGGAGTTCCCCACCAGGAAGACGGGCAGTATATAAGTCCCACAATAAATAAATAAATAAATAAACTGCCACATTTCAATGTGTCATAACAGACAAAACAGAGGTATCTCTAAAAACATACATTAAAATCTAACAGTTGTCCTTAAGGTGCCACAAATTTGACCCCCCCCTCCATTTTATCTTTCTAATTTGTTTTTTATTATTCCATGCACAAATGGACACCACAGAAGAGAACATTCTTTAAGCTTACTCCTCCTTCCATCACTGAAACACTTCTCAACCCCAAATAAAGTGGTTTTTAGGCCTTTTTCTAGCCAGTACAGTAACAATTGCTAGTAAGCACAAAGTGTATCCTGTAGATCATTTTCACTGGTGGCATGGGCATTGTCAAAATTTAGGCTGCCCTTTGCTATGTAAAGCTTGGCATCCTTTTTCCTGCTGGAAGTGCAGGCATGATATTGTGCAGCAATGCTGGACTATTTCTTGGGAATTTTAATCATGTATACAGAAGTGTAATATCCTACAATCATAAACCAGAAGTTTTTTAAGAATTAAATTTATGAATATATAATACTCACCATTTATTACATCACTACTGAAACTATTCAAATCAACAAGACCTGAACATGAAGTGTAACAACACGGATGCTAAATGTGGGCACTCTACTGTCCCTGGAGTAGTGTAGCCTGGGTACCAATCTCTTCTACACCCCTGTAATCACTGCTGGTGGCCGCCATTCCATACGTGCAGTACTCTTCCTTGAAGCCATTGCCAAAAGTCGATACTGACATCATTGGGCATGTAGTGAAGTGCAGAAGGAGGTTGGATAGGAGAAAGAGGATTAGCCGACATATGATGGGAATATTGCTGCCAGGAACCTTGCCAGGGGGCCACTTGCCTTTTTGCTTCCTCTGTCAGTGTTGCATCCTGCATTGGTTTCATCTCCCACCATCTTGCTTCATCCTGGTATATTCAGGCTGCTTGCTTCAATGGTACTAAGTGCTCCTCCCAAAGCCACATGTCAGATGGCCAATGAGTACACCAGTAGTCCTAGGACTCCCAGTAGACATCATGTGCCGAACAGTCCTCTCCTTCTGCCTTGCATTCTTCCATATTTGTTTAAAATATTTTTATCCCAGCTTTCTCCTCAAAAGGATATTTTACGTCCGCAGCCTTCCATGTTCACACATGGGTTCTAAGGCATTGCCTGTGTCATTGGCATCAACACCCACAGCTGAACTACAGGACAGTAATCTCACCTTTACTTCCAGGGAATTGGAAACCCCTCTCTCAACAACATGGTGACAGGGCTGGTCCCAAATAAACCACTTTTTGGCTGGCCTTAGAGGAAGCAAGTTTAATTAGTGCCCAGTTTATGTTTAATATGCTGCGCTTTCAGGAAATGCTGTTTTGATCTCATCTTTTCTTTGGGGGGGGGGCGAAGAAACCACCACTCGTACATTTAGTTGGGTTATCAATGTCATGAGTCTTGGAAGATAAATTTAAAAATGAATATTGAAATAATTTAGATATGCTACTATGTGCTATCAAGACACATCCATGTCCTAATACAGACTCATAAGATATTTCTGGAATGGCTTTGCCAGTGTCATCACGCACCTCAGTGAATTTCCATAAAGTGAGGATTGGAATTGAGGTCTCCTGTATCCTAGTATATATTCTGAGATTAAACAGAAACCGCCCAGAGTAGCTTTTTGCTAGATGGTTGCAGTATATAAATCAAATAAATAAATAAAATGTCACCATGTTTGATGTTATTGTTTTTCCCCAAGATGCATTTTGAGGCATATATTTTTTGGATGAGGACATAAGGTTTCTCTTAAAAAAACAAAAACCAAGTGTATCTTAATGTCTTGGAGGTTCCTCCCAATTCTACAGATCCACACCTGGCATTAACCTTCTGCAGATTTTCAACTATTTTATTAAAATAAATGAAAAATGCCTGATAGAATGGTAACATCATAATGACAATTGCAAAGTAATGGCAACCATATACTTCTTTCTATGGTATTATATTATCTTCTCATCTTTGGCACTCATCTTTCTACTTTTCAATTATGTCTAAATGCAGAAAGATAAAAGACATAACGGTGGGGGAGGAAAACTCCGGAGGTTCAGTAAAAGCATACCCACTCCAAGACATGCTCAAATATAGTGATCCTGAGCAGCCTAGCCCAACAGAAGTGGTTCCTCACAAGGCTCAGATCAGATTCCTTCACTGTGGAAGCAAGAATGGACTATTCTTCACCAACACCACAGCAAGTGAAGGACAGGCACCCATTTTCAGAATAAAAGCTTGAAGCAATTGTAACTGAAGTGGGAAATGCAAAATGGCAGCTATAGCTACAGAGCAGTGGTTCCTAATGTTGGGCCCCAAGAAGTTCCTGGACTACAACCCCTAGGAGCCTTCACCACCAGCTGCACTGGCCAGGATAAATAGTACTCCAAGAATATCTGAGTACTCAAGGTTGAGTGCTATAGAGCAGTAATGGTGAACCTTTTAGAGACCGAGTGCCCAAACTGCAATTCAAAACCCATTTTTTTTTCCAAAGTGCCAATACAGTAATTTTACCTGTGTACAGGTGGCTATGAAGGGGCAATGTCGGGTGCCCACAGAAAGGGCTCCGAGTGGCACCTTTGGCACCTGTGCCATAGGTTCACCATCACTGCTATAGAGGGAGTTTTGATGAGAAGCAGGACCATTCTCCCTACACTCCTGATAGGCTGTTTACCTCATTCTTTTCCTCTTCTATATAACATTTTTGAGACTGTAAGCATATGGGTCAAAAACTGAGCTTTTTATTGACCAAATATGAGCTTCTTTTGGGACATGCCATGGGATAAAATAAATTAATTAATTAACAGGCAATAAACATTCCCCACAAAAACAGTGGGGAAGAGGGAAAAGCGAAAGAATTGAAGAACTATATAGAAGGCACTACATATCACCATAAAGATTTGTTTTGCAGCAGCAGCAGCAACAACAACAACAACAACAACAACAACAACAACAATCATAATAATCATAATAATCATAAAAAATCTATTGTTTTCTTCTTATTATTTTAACAGGAAAAAGGAAACTAGGAAATCAGGAAAAATCAAGTGGCACATTGTTGAGAATGCTACTTTTTCTATCAAACAAGTTAATTGTTAATTGTAAGAATAATGCAAATTAGTAGCACATACAACTAATGAATTAGCAAAAGTGCTACTTACATCCATCTTAACAAGTTCACTCTACTCATATTCATTCAGACAGATTTCCATCTGATTTCAGTAGGACAAATAATGTAGCACATGTGTTTAATTTTGCAAACTCACCAAACAGCACGAAATAGTTCAATTGTTTCTCTTTTCTGATGTTGTTTATATGACTTTAGAACTGCCCTATGTACTTCTGTCCTTGAAAATCAATATATTTATCTACAGTATGTTTTATTTAGCACTTCTTATCCTAATAATACTCTGCTGCCCTAGGCTTCATTTCCCCTCATTCCTGAAAGATACATCATTCCTTATTCATGTACTGCCTGATCAAAGGCTTATATTTAGCACAACTTATACTAGAAAACTGATTTTGGATGGATTTCATACAGCTAAGGGACTATGCAACTCAAATCATGCAAAATGCATGCGGTCATGTTGCCTTCATAATCTGTACACTAATTTCATTTGTAAAACCTACAATAAATGCAAATGCAACAAAAGGAGTTATAAAAACATAGGCTTATAAAAGATGGATAATGATATTTATCAATAAAAGCAAATTGCCAGAAGCAGTAACCTGTGTTTGATTTCAGAGAACTGTGGACTAATATATAAAAATGTACTTGAACAGGATATGATCAAGAAACCCCACTAATTTTTAACTGGAGTTTTCTAGATGGCAATTGTTCTAGAAATGTTTGGCCGCACCAGAGAACTTTTCTATATCAATGAACCTGGCAAGGACTTTCCATCTAAACTTCAACTTGACAAAGTCGTTTGATATGCCAGAAAATCTTGCATGTGTAATGTTCTCATTTTAGCCTTGTTTAATTGCAAGATAACATGTAATAAAATTTCTTACATAGACAGCATAGTCTGAGTATGTAAGCCAATGCACATGAGCAGAGGGCGGAGGAAAACAACTTTTTCAGAAGAAAGAACTCAAACATTTGCAAAAGTTGTTTCAAAACATTGATAGGGTTTTTGGATATCAGATTCTGTACATAAGACAGAGCAGCAAGAATAGGAAAAAAATAGAAACAAAACTGCTTATTTTTCCTTATCCCTAAATCATTTTACTATATCTTAAAACTACAAACAGTATAAATTCTAAGAAGCCTGTAGCTTCTCCTCTCCGAGCTCATATACTTCATTTAAGATAAGCACTATTTCATTAACTTTATTTCCTCACTTTGCAGCTTTGGTATAATCCTTTTTCTTGTTATTTGTTGGAATATATTTCACCACACATTTTGGAATCATATGCAAATTTTATTACCATGCTGCTTATTTCCCTTTCCAAATCATTAATAAAGATGTTAAATAAAAGTGGCTGTAACAACAATCCCTGTACTATCACCCCAGACACCCTCTGTTTATGCTTCTTTAGCCCGATTTTAATCCATGTAACAATGTTCTTATCCAAGCCAATTTGAGTTAATTTTTGAAGTTGAGGAAAAGATGAGCAAACGCTTTGTCAAATGCTGAGCATGTCTACTACATTTCTCAATAATCAGTCAAAAAGACAGACAATTGCTCTTATTCTCTTGCTCACAGAGAGAGAGAGGGGGGGAGAGGGAGAGGGAGAGAGAGAGAGAGAGAGAGAGAGAGAGAGAGAGAGAGAGAGAGAGAGAGAGAGAGAGAGAGAGAGAGAGAGAGAGATCTTGGGTTCTGCACAGGCAAGTATCTATTACTTCCAAATCAGAACCCAACAAAACTATATATAAATTGGTTTCCTTTCTCATCCAGTTTTTTTGGGGGGAAGTCCCAGGGATGTTACAATGGCTGGAATTCTGTTGCAAAGTTCCACATTTACAAGGGAAATTATGTCAACAGCAGCGACTGACCTCTCATTTAAGTGTAACCACCAATGACTAAAGGTGACTTCAGTGAAGATGATGAAGCTACATGCACCCTAAAAATCTCCAAATGAAACCTTTGAAGAGCAGCCAATTGCCGCTGCTCACATCATCACGTTGTCCATGCAGAGCTGTGCAATGGGATTTCACCTATGAAGAATTGTTTTTAAAAGTAGAATTTTAATAACTATTTATTAGTATTGCCATGTATCACTGGAAGTGCACATTATTACTGTGTGTATTTATAACACGTCTCTTCCAGTTTGGTCAAGGCAGCATCTCTCCCTATCAGTGAACCCCCATAAAATCCTGTCACATAGGCCAGTTAAGACAGTAACCAAGTAAGACAAGTCTATAGCTATGTCCAAATAGTACACATATATATAGTTGGGTGTGTGGGACTGGTTCCATTCCCCTAGGATCAGAGTGAGCCTTTCATCTCCTGGGTAGTAATGGTAAGATTTCCAATCTGCAGCCAGCTTGTGGGTTGGAGTTTTGGTGATAGTGATTAAGACAACACCTTGGAGACTACATGTGTGGGCATGGAGGGAAGGAGGTTTAAGGGGGAGAATAAGGAAGGACAGGAGGACCGTTGGGAGGATGCTATCAACTGGGAGGCATTTGAGGTCTGGGAGGTGCTGGTGCCACCCAAGCACTCGACAGTCAGTTGGGAAATAATCTATCTCCAGGCTGTTGGGAATTGTTCTTTGTGCCAGTGGAGAAAGCAGCCCAGCAAAGGGAACCGGCAAAGGGTGAAATGCCAGCAGAGGAAGCAACCATGAGCAAGTACCCTGTGGACAGCCAGCCAGTCCTTCTCCTCCTCCTCTCCCACCATCCTCTGCACCACATTACTCTGGCAAGCCCATCTGTGTCCGTAAAATCTTTGGCCATGTCTCCAAAAATGAACACTGGACGTATGGGCTGGCTGACACCAGCAGTTACTAGAGAGGAATGTACCTAAGTGGGGAGGTACCCAGGTTACATCACCCCAGGGACACCTAAGTACATGCATGCAGCACTTGTGCTGTGACACTCCATGTTTGACACATCTAAGGGGGGTGCTGGAGCTGAAAGAGGAGGCAGGGCTCTGCTCCTCCCAGGAAAGGACTTTTGTGGACTGTTCCTGTTGACCTGAACTACTGGGAGTGCTGTTAACTCCCTGGCACTCCTAGAAATATGTTTTTTGTTGTTGAGCCACATTGACACCATTACAGATGTGTTGCTTTCACAAATGTGCCTGTTTCTGGAAACACTCTCTGTGTCATAATGGAGGGGGAACATGAAGGCCACTCACAGGGTGTCACTGATACATCCATAAATCATTCACACATAAGAGTATTACCGGTTTCTCAAAAGCAATTTCATGGCAGATGTGAAGGGTTGCAATGAAAAGAATAGTGGGAAATGAGCAATGCATTTAAACATACAAATCCATACTCCTACCTACATAGACTTATACATGCACATGCGCATACACTTCCTATTACAAACTACTCCTATTACAAACTACTATATATATTGAATTGGGAGCAGGTCTCATTATACAAAATGGCATTTAGGTCAAAGAATGCACAGAATATGGCTAAAAGGAACTTTACAAGTAACTAATTCACTTTCTGCAATAAATGTATGTAACCAATGAAGGATAACTCCTTATTTCCCTACATGCTGATGCATCTAGTAAATTGCTCAGAAATACTGGTATGAGATCAGGCTTCTCTCCTCCCCCTCCCCCCAACCAGGTCTTCTGAATTCTTCAGTTATAGATGGCACTGAGTATCTGTATGTTATTATGTCTTAAAACTCAGGTTACACGGGGATTTTGTTTTCCTTTTCTACCAGCAGTTTATGTATATCAGGCCTGCCAAAAGTTCGGCCCCGGGGGGGGGGGCAAATCTGGCCCATCAGGCCATTCTGAGTGGCCCGCGGCTGGCTGGCCCACCCCTCCCTCCCCCTCCTTCGCCCCATGTTTTTTTTTTTTAAATCTTCCACCAACACTGACACCGCTGGGAAGCTTTAGGGGCTGGGCGGGCCGGCCAGCCGGTGAGCAGAAGCTTGTGGGGCTGGCTGGGTGGGTGAGGTGGCGGGCCACCACCACCAGCACCACCGGGAAGCTTGTGTGGCTGGGCACGCATGCGGGGGTGGTGCACGGGCGAGCCACCGCCACCGGCATAGCCGGGAAGATTGTGATGTTGGGCACACACGCGGGGCAGTGATCGGATGGGCTGCGCCACCGGCACCACTGGGAACTTTGGGCGGCTGAGCGCTCTGCCACCACCAGCACTGCAGGGGAATGTGTGGGGGTGAGCAGGCCAGCGGGCCTCTGCCACCGCCAAGGAGCTTTGGGTTGGTGGGCAAGCCGGCACCACCGCTGGGGAGCTTGGGGGGGTGCGAGGTTGCACAGATTGCCTCTTCCAAGGGGCGACCTGTGGCCATGGCTCCCTGTGCTTCCTTTGGTCTCCAACTCCCTTCCTCCCTCCCTCCCTCTCTTGGTTTTCACCTTCCTCCCTCCCTCCCTTGGTCCCCACCTTCCTTCCTGCGGGCGGGGTTGCAAGGGGTCAGTGGGTGGGGCTTATGGGTCAGTGCGTAGGGCTTGCAGTGAGGTGGCAGGGTCGGGGAGCAACTGGCCCCTGACACATTCTCAGCCACCAAATCTGGCCCTCCTTACAAAAGGTTTGGGCACCCCTGATGTATATACAAGCATTTTAAAGTACCCTTTGGGGGCATCAGTCATTTCAGATTACTCAGTTCTGCTGACTGTACTCTAGTTTCTCTTGCTAAAAATCATGATGCAGTTTTATTAGGCTATAGCTGCTTTACTCAACGTAAACGTTTATGTTAGCCTTACATTTAAAACCATCATTAACAGTCTCCACACGTAAATTACAGCTAATCCAGCTCATAAACTTTTGTTTTTGCACAAAAGCTGGTTGCAAAAAAATCCTATTAAATATATTAAACTATATATTTTATAGTTTAATTTCTTTAAAATAAATATTTATTAATTTCTTTAAAATAAATATTTATTCAAACATTGTCATATCTAAAGTCTCATATAGTTACATTCTAAAATAAAATATAAAACAATTGAAATACATATTCAATCAGAAAATGCAAAATTATTTATCTTCGTACTAGGTTACTAAAAAATTAATAAATGAAGATCATTATTAGGGCTGAAAAAACATTTCACAAGCACTGATATTTTTGCGAAAGTCATACATTTCACACATCCAAGACTTGCTACATGTTAAAGCATATATTGCATCCAATATGTTTGCATTTGTGAGTCTTGTAGCACAACACGGAAGCAGAAAATGTGATACCTATTTAACAATATCAATGAGTAAAATGTATCCAATCAAAAATACATATAGATGCATAATGCTTTAACCACTGGAAGGATTGAGCAGAAAAAAAGTACATGTCAGAGGTGTATCAGTAATTGTATACAGTGTATTAAATGTGCATGAACATTCAAAGGGCAATTATGAAAAATATGAAATTTCTGTTTCTGCTCAAACTGGTTGGTTCCTTTTGCAAATAACATTTATAATAACAGTTGCATTTTGTAACACTACACAATTTACATAAATCACGCACACGCACGCACGCATGCACACACACACACACACATAAAATGTGCAAATTTTTCTGACATTCAGAATCTCAGGAACATTTTTTTTAAAAAAAAAGATCCTTACTATAACACAAGACCTAATCAAATCAGGATTTACACAGTGGCATTAACAAGCCATCTTTTGACAGACAGCTGCTATAGAAACTATTCCAGTGAACACCAAACTATCACTAAGTGAGCCCCATGTACTGCAGGCTCAGGAAGCATGCTCAAAGCTGACTCAGCCTTCCATCCTCCCAAAGCCACTAACATGAGTATCCAACTCACTTTGTAGCCTGAATAATTAAACTGCACACTACCCAGAAAGTGGTTAAGTGCTATGAGACATTATATAAGCAGCATATTTTGCTTTTAATGTTACATGAAAATAATACTAACAAATCCATTATGTCATGTCTTCCATTTTTTGCTCAAAACCCTTCCATGCTCAGCTCCCCTAAGCTATCATTACATAACAGCATCGCAACAGGTTGTGAGATTTATATCTGTCCAATTCCACAGACTACAAAGCATTAAGCTATCCAACCATTTCATCATGGTAGGAATGGGGATTGGGAAACATTTCATCATTGCACAAAACTCAGAAAGAACTAGTGCATTTCATAGGCCTGGAAACATTTCTGTATTCCCTGTGTATAGTACATCAAGACAGATTGAATAGTAGAAGCTGACATCAAAAAGTGGAATTTAATTAGATGGATATTTAATTAGCATGCAGATATCCATTTTGTAAATTTTGCTCATTTAAATTAAATAGCTGTCTTCTGGTTTTTATTTACTAAGTGTAGGTGTAAGGACCGGTAGAGAAATCATAAATGTTTGAGGAGCGAGGGGTGAGATCAAACTTCTCTTACATACTTTTTAGTATGAATGACCTCTGAATGCTTGACTGGTGGCTTATAAAACATTCCCGTAGGATTTACATTTGTCGAAGTTTCTGGCTACAACCAGAAGCAAATGGGTGCTTTATCCAGTGCCACACAGCTTCTATGGAATGCTGGGCCAGATATAATGAAAAGAGGGGAAGAAGACTCATGAAGCCACTTTCAGCAGAGCAAAAGCCTAAATGATAGTTTCTGGCAGATTTTCTAAGGAGGAAGTTGTTGGTTCAGATTAAGGATTTAAGAAATATGGTATAATTTTCAAGGTCGCAGCATACAATTAGCAGAAATACTGCCTAGAATACACTCAGTGCCAGTGTGGGAACTCAGGCGGGTTGGAAAGCTTTTCCATCTTCCTGTCTATCTCACCCAAGGAACCAACTGAAGGAATGGGGACTAGAGATGGGCACGACTCAAAAAAATGGTGTTTCGTTTGTCGTTTAGGGGGTCCATTTCGGTTCGTTTTCGTTTTTCGTGAATTTTTTGCAAAAAAAATCATTTTCGTTTTGTTACGTAATGAAGCGAAAAACGAAAACAAAAATGAAAAATTGCTGTTTCATTAGCATTCATTACAGTTCAATGTATTTGCCTCAACGAAAGCGAAACACATGACAAAATTTCTGTTGTTTCGTTTTGTTTCGTTTCATTTTGGAGACAAAATTCATTTTTCATTTTGTTACGTAACGAAACGAAAAAACGAAAATGAAAATGAAAAATTTCTCATTTCGTGCCCATCTCTAATGGGGACTATCAAGAGAGAGGAACCTGACCCTTATCCAGGGTGGATCAGGAGAGAGCGACTTCCCAAAGAACAAATGTCCTTAGAATCATAGAATCATAGAGTTGGAAGACACCTCAAGGCCATCTAGTCTAACCCTCTTGTTACTGACTTCACCAAGGGCATGCTTGACAGATTTTGAACCTCAGGCAAACCCCAAATGTTAGGAACATTCTTTCAAAAATCAGAATTTGTTAAAAAGTTTGAACCCATTTTGTGCCCTGTTTGACAAGATGAGATGTTGAATGTGAAGACAGACCTATGCAGTTTTATCAATGTTCTTGAAATAAATGCTAATACTTTTGAAGTTAAAAAGTTGTCTTAATTTGACAACAAATCACGGCAAGGTCTGAACGTTACTTTTTTAAAAAAAACTATAACTTGAAAGCACTTTGTCCAAATAACTATCTATCTATCTATCTATCTATCTATCTATCTATCTATCTATCTATCTATCTATCTATCTATCTATCTATCTATCTATCTATCTATCTATCTATCCAAGGTGCAAATGCCTTGCAGAATCTTGATTTTCTTTATTGCACAACAGCATGTGCTACACTCAGGTGCAACAACAATATATGGTTTACATGGTTGTGATGGGTGCTCTGTTTTGAAATGCATTGCTTTGATAAATATGCCATGGGAAGTTGAGTAAGGGGCACTGAATGCTTTTGATGGGTTGTGGGAAACTTCAGTAGTTGAAAAGGCCAGCATGGACTTGTATGTCTCGTAGAGCCAAATGGAGATAAGGGACAAATTTATTTTATTTATTTATTTAAAAACTTCTATACCACTCCTACTTCCCAAGCGGGAACTCAGGGCGGTTTACACAAAAACCCAAAAGGCAAAGAACAGTAACAGCGGCAAGGGCAGACTTACGGCATACGGGGGGGGGGAGAGAAAAAAGGTACTCTAGTCGTTATTAAAGGCAACCCTGAAAAGGAGGGTCTTCAATCCTTTCCTAAAGGACGCCAGCGTTGGAGCCTGCCTCAACTCGCTGGGTAACTTGTTCCACATAGGTGGCACCGCCACCGAGAAGGCCCGCCCATGGGTACTTGTCTTGCGGGCCTCCCTCGGGGAGATAGTCTGCAGCGAGAGGGCCAGAGATGAACGGGTGGGTCGGGCTCGATCTGATTGTCGGTGAAGCCGCTCTGCCAGATAAACAGGGGCCCAGCCATGGAGGGTTTTGTAAGCCAAAACCAACACCTTGAACCTTATTCGGGAGGCAACGGGCAACCAGTGGAGGCGGACCAGGATGGGAGTGATGCGGTCGAAACGACATGCACCAACCACCAGCCTGGCCGCCGCATTCTGGACCCGCTGCAATCTCCGAACAAGGTTCAAGGGGAGCCCCATGTAGAAATGAGAGGGGTGTATGACCCATGTTCCTTAGTTTGAAGAATGGAAGTATGAAATCCAATGCTTAAGCAGTTTTTACTAGTGCCCTCTGATTTCATGCCTCTAAGAAGACTTCTTGCCTGGTATACATCATCTAGCCAAGAACTTTAAGAATAACCTCCTGGCAAAGCATATTTTTTGGGATATTTGAACTTTTGGAACCTGCTTTGAAGAAGAGTGTGTTGCACTCAAAAGCTTACAATAGTTTTTTTTGTATTTTTATTAGTGGCCTATAAAGTTATTCCCTGCAGTTTGGTTTTGTATTTGTGTTGAGGATTGGCTAGAATTTTTGGAGAGGCTGGCGACAGAAAGAGGCTGGCTTTTAAAGAAAGAGCTGGATGTTTGGGAGCAAAGTGAAGAACTTGTTGAATGAATTTTTAGGCTAGGAAGTTCACAGATTCAGAATTCCCACTACTCCAGATGTTTTGAATGTGGTAATACAAATTAGTATCTCAAAAGCTCTGATAAGGATTTTTCTTTCTTATCTACTGTTGCCTGACTGGTTCTCTGTTGTCTTGCTCTGCTTTTAAAGAGTCTTTTAGAATGAGCTCTTTGTACAACCAGAAAACACAAATGGAGAACCACAAATTGAATGACCCAAAAGAGGCTTTCCCTTTAGTCTAAAATGAAAGGGCCCATAAGCAAACAATATGAAAATGAGAGCAGAAATAAAGAACTTTCTGACAGACAAATACATTATTATGGAAATGTATAATTATTCGCTTCACACATAGGTAGAGAGAAAAGATTCTATAATTGATGTTTACCTGAACCTATTTACAGTAGACTCCAGCTATAATCAGGCATAGCTAAAGTCAATTTATCAATTGATGGAAGAAGTTTAAAATCAACCCAATTATATAATCAGTATCCATGCAAAATCTCATGTTTCTCACCCTTGCAGATAAATATTAATAATATTTGCTCTATATTTCCTTATTTAACAATTCCTAAACCTTTCCTCTGGCTCATCCTATGCTCATGCCAGTTACCAGTGGAAGCAAACAAAAGAATAAAATTAAATGTCTGTGTGTTTTATGGTGGCAGCAAATTTTGGTAAATTACTATATGAAACACTACGTGACAGCAAACCAGCACACTCACCCCCTTGAATTTACTACTGGACAACTATACATCTTCTAAATGTGCTGATACATTCATAGGAAAAGAATAATAAAGAGACTTAATTTTCCCTCAGCTCTCCATAGAAGAGAATTTCAACTATAAACATTCACACAGTGTCCCTGTTTTTCACATAAATACTGATGTATGTGCTACAAATACATTTGCTATAGGACAGTGATGGCAAACCTATGGCACGGGTGCCAAGGGTGGCACTCGGAGCCCTTTCTGTGGGCACTCGACATCGCCCCTTCATAGCCACCTGTATACAGGTTACATTACTGTATTGGCACTTTGCAAAAAAATTAGCGGGTTTTGAATTGCAGTTTGGGCACTCGGTCTCTAAAAGGTTTGCCATCACTGCTATAGGATGTGTTCAGCATGAAGAATCAGTCTGCACTGGTGAAACACTGTACCTTCCTACAGAGGATATGTTACTGGTGACCTTATATACCAAGGTGCAACATTCATTGTTTGATCTTTTTCTGTGCTGTGCAAATTCTGATCTAAGCCTCAAGCACATAGGCAATAAGCACTGACAAATGACTAGAATATTATGTTTGTATTCCAGTTCTTAGTGAATAGAAATTTTCCATTATTTCATTCCACATCTTCACTCTATCAATTTGACAGGGCCATGCAGTTGTACACTTCACTGCCTTCACTTTGAAACAATGTGGCTTATCTGTCTGTTGATAATACAAATGATAGAATGATAATGTGAGGTGCAAAACACTTCAACACAAAAATTTCATCCTTCATTTTGTTATATATATTATAACCAAGGTTAGCCAATATTAGCTATCATATAGGCACACAGACTCATCCCATGAAAATAATTAATTATCCTATTAATTTTCTTTACATGTCACTGAAGCAGACTGAATGGAAAGTATATTTCTAAAGTAAATAAATACACTTGACTGGAGAGATCCTTCTGGAGCTCTTCACAATCTTATCTGTTTTTTACCACCTGGAAAAGTTTCATATCATCTGCAAACCTGGCTACCTTACTGCTTATCCCTGTCTCCAGGTCATTTATGAACAGATTGAAAATTACTGGTCCCAGGACAGATCCCTGGGGCACACCGCTTTTCACCTCTCTCCACTGTGAAAACTGCCCATTGACATCTACTCTTTGTTTCCTGGATCTCAACCAGTTCTCAATCCATAGGAGGACCTGCCCTCTCTATCCTCTGACTATCCAATTTTCTCAGCAGCCTTTGATGAGGGATGACGGGTTAGATCCAAATAAAATAATAAAATTAGCCTGCTTCAAAGTTGTATACAATGAATAATAAACTGCTGGAACAGTGCCCAGAACCCCCAAATAACAAGTAAATCAGCTGTAACAAAAACAATTTACTCCTTGTAATTGGGGTCAATTTACCAGTCCCAGTCAACAGTCTGCCTAAACTGGCTGAACTTTCTAAATCTTTTTAGCAACCAGCTCAATAGGGATTTTTGCAGAGATAAACCTTGCCAAAGCAGTTACACACAGGCATGCAGCAAGCAAAATGGCATGATTTACTTTGGCAGGTAGCTTTTCCCCAGGTGAAAGTTCTGGGTTGAGATGCTGATTCTAAATACTAAGACTTAAATATCTTAGTGTCTAATAGACAGTTCGTGATACAAGGTATCCCCCTTGCTCAGACCTCAAACAGTTCCTTCTAAAGGACTGCCTGACTGACCATGAACGTGCTCGCTGATTTAGAGCTACTGGAGGAGATCTTCTGACCATATGCGATCCAGAAGACCCATCTGATGAACTCTAAGATTATGATCCATCCCCACTGTCCTTGACTTTGATCAAGATTTTAAAATATATCCTTTTAAATTGTTCTCATGGTTTCATTAAAAACATACCTTATCCCACACTGTTGATTTTTAAGGTTTTATGACCTTGGCTCAGTACTACCACATCCTGAGTTTCTTTAAAGAACAGAAGAAACTTCAGTGTACTGCATATGAGGACACAATTTTGCAGAAAACTTTGAAATACCATTTAAAGCAAACAAGGTTCTATTTTAAATGGGTTGAACCCATCCCCCATTGCCGCTAAATGTTGGTGCTGTTTTTCAACTACTGTATTGTATAACAGCTGGGAAGTTCCAAGCCCTGGTTTACAACAACAATAAGAGGAATATGAATGGAAATAAACAGATCCACCATGTCACTAACCATTTGCAAACCTACAAAATGTTTTTCAAAATAAAATATTGTACCATATTTTGTACAACTTCGAATAGACGTTTTTCAAAACAGAAGGCTGGTCCAAACTTACAATTTTGCTCTTCTATCAGTACAGCCCTTTCAAAGCAAGCAATATATAAATTAATACGTTCTTTCCTATTCTGAAATGTCACCACTTTTACTGTACACTTTCTTGATTTCTTACAAAATTTATAAATGCTGCAGCTCAGATACAATCATGGATTTTTCCTGCCTTCTATCCAACTTCACCCATTCTCAAAAAAAAAAAAAGAGTAAAGCATGATCTTATTATATGAATAAATTCACAGCATAAACCTGCATTAAAAATATATTTCTCAGGCAAGAAAATAGTGGAAGTGAGTGAGAAAGAGTCAAGGCTGAGCACTGTGAGAGCCCTTTCAGTGCAATCTGTTTTGCTGCCATAGAACGGAAGAAATAAAGCTTTAGTAGCTTAACAAATGCTTGCTGTCATGCTAGAGGGACTCTGCTCTATATATTTCCATCACCCTGAAGCTTCACATATCTTAACATGTACAATATTACACACAGAGGGGGAAATAGGGTGGAAGTGCTTCTTAAAGTCTCTAATACCAAACCTGAACTCACCACAAACAAACTGATGATTGATGCTTCCTTCACGTATATATGAAAGTGTCATTCTCAAGTGAAAGGGAGCCCAACATCATTCTAGGATAATTAAAAAGACAGTGCAGTGATATCCACAAATTGAACATGAGTCAGCAGCTTGAGGTGGCAGCCAGGAAAGCCAATGCAATTCTTGTTTGCATCAACAGAAACATATTGTGTCTAGATCAAGGGAAGTGATAGTACCACTCTATTCTGCTTTGGTCGGACCCCACCTGGAGCACTGTGTCCAGTTCTGTGCACCTCAATTTAAAAAGAATGTTGACAACCTCGAGCGGGTACAGGGGAGAGCAACCAGGATGGTTAAAGGTTTTGAAGAAATGTCTTAAAATGGCTTAGGGAGCTGAGAATGTTTGGCCTTTCAAAAAGAAGGATGAGAGGGGATATAATAGCTTCTCATATTTGAAAGGATGTCATATTGAAGAGGGAACAGGTTTGTTTTCCATGGCTCCAGAGACTAGGACTCAGGGCAATGGCTTCAAACTACAGGAAAAGAGATTCCATTTAAACATTGGGAAGAATTTCATGACAGTTAGAGCTGTTCAGCAGTGGAATATGCTGCCGCAGAGGGTGGTAGAGTCTCCGTCTTTGGAGGTTTTTAAGCAGAGGCTGGATGGCCATCTGTCAGGAGTCCTGTGATGGGGGTTCCTGCATGGCAGGGGGTTGGACTGTATGGCCCTTGAGGTTTCTTCCAACTCTATGATTCTATGATTCTATGATTCTATGATTCAATATCACATAGTTTCATTTAACAATTTGGCCACAATACGACCAGTTATAGCAAATATCAAGAACTTTATTCAGAAGTCTTCTAAAATATTAGTATCATATTTTAATATTGTTAGTAGCATAGCTCTACTTCAAAGAAAAGGTGTGCTGCAGGCTGATTTTTCAAAGCCAAGCATTATATATTTTATTTAATCACTACTTTATTTTTGTAGTTACCCAATCTGATTGGACTTCATGTAAAGCAACATTTAATAAGACACACTACATATTTTACCATGATGAATTAGTACATTAGCCTACTGCCTAACCCAACATAAACAATTGTGAGTTTTCAGCTATTTGTAGACTACAACAATCAGAAATCCTAATTCACACATCAAGACTTCTGCGAGTTGTAGTCCATGAACATCTGGGGGTCCCAGCTTGGGAGCCGCTATACTAAGTAATGGCGTGCATTTAATATCATAAAACATAGTCTGAGTAAACATGTCAACATTTGAAATGTGTTTATAAGGTGTTAAATTATTAAAATGTTAACAGTGACTTGTATTTTATAATTTTACAACTCTGAAGTACTTTGTGCATATGGAAAATAGAAAAAATACAGATAAATAAAGCTTGAAGAAATACTCAAGCTGATGTGGACTAGAATTATTGCAACAGTAGAAAGATTTGTATTTTGATACCAAAATAAATGTTGATTTAATTGTCAAAGTTTACTTAGATTTGTTCTGGAAATAACCCTTTACTAGGATATATGTCAGCTCTGAAAACACAACTTTCTGATCTTTTTTGCTGGAGGTTCTATAAAATTCTATAAACCTTACTCTGAAACATTGCAGTATTTTAAATGATATATTGCAAATATCATTTTATTGCATCGTTTAATATGATTTCCACAACATTGGCATACGAAAAGACAGCATATACAATATGAATGTCAGAGAGATAGTTCAATATATATATCTACCCAGTTGGCTTAAACAACTTCACAGATGTTTGAGAAATAAGCTCTTTGTTAATATGTACCACTATCCTTTGTGCAATTAGGCTACTTAAATCCCACTGACATAAATGGGATTTAAGTAAGCAACACTGCAGAACTGCAGCCAAAATCAATATAATTTGAAATACTGCCTATTCTGTTTGCATACTCTAAAGGATTAAGTGTTAAAGCCACTAAATTGTTAAAAGTAGTGAATAGTAAATTTCAACTTATTCTTCAGTATGCTATGATCATGAATGTCTGCTTCACTATATACTGTATACAAGTAATCCTATATCTTGTATTCTTGAAGGCTTTCACGTGTATACCCCCGGGCACAGAGAGAACTCCTAGTTTCCTGAGCTCCTTGCCCTCTGAAGATGCCGACCACTGAGTCTGGTAAAACGTCAGGAAGAAAAACTTCCAGAAAATGGCCAAACAGCCCCAAAAACTCACAACAGCAATCCAGTATCTTATTTATTAAATTTGCATCTTGGACAGATCTGATAAGCAGAACTAAACTGAATAACATTACACTATATATTACACTAATAAAATGAAATGACCCAGATTTATTGTGACAATACTGAATTATATGTTAAGATGTTAGGGTATATTTTTAAATTGCATTGATTTTAAATGACCAGTTCAATATACTGACAGAAACAAACAGTTAAGAAATTCCTCTGCCCATCTCTCTGAATGCCTATACATATCAACGTGTAGTAGCATCCCCCATAAAAATATAAAAGTAGGTACTAACAAAGTACTAAATAAAGCTCTTCTTGAAATTATAACAAATTGCATAATGAACATAATCTGCTGTAGGATAAAATGGAAACTGAAAACTGAGCTGGAGAAATGTCTCAGGTTAAATGAATACTTAACTACATGAGAGTCCCTGTCCCACACCTTCAATAAAACTGAAAAGCAAAGTGGAACTTTGCAAAGTTATTTCACATGTTACTGAATTATTAAAATGTCATCAGAGTTATTGGAAGAAACAGCCCAGGGTACTATACACAGTACATAAAATCCCAATTCCTTTCCAGAGAAATAATTTATTTAGTATCTATTTTAAATGGGGTGGGGGGACATTCAAACACAAATTGCCAAGTTTTTTTTAAATTATACACTGAACCTCAAAACAAATTGGATCCCCAAAAATAAATAAAATTAAAAACTGCATTTGAAAATAATCCAGAACATCCCCATAACATAGTTCTAAACATTCCTGCATAGTTGTGATTTTTTAATAAAACTTACTAAACAGACTGAAATAGTGAGAAACAACTTTGCTGTATATATTGTATATTGTAAATGTTAGCTGCTTTGGAAGTTGCCACTTATAGCCACTAGACATGGGCACGACCAGAAAAAAAATGACGTTTCGAGTTTTCGTTTGTCAGAACGGTTCCGTTTTGGGTTATTTCCGTTTGTCGTGAAATTTTTCAAAAATTTGTCATTTTGTTTGTCGTTTCTCATTTGTCGTTTCCACCGTGATTTAGCGCGATTTGACTTCCCAGAGCGTAGGGGCGTCCTGCAATCAGGGCCGGGGCTAGGTGTTTTTGCGCCCTAGGCGGCGGGCGGGGCGGGGGGGCAGGCGAGTGGGCAGGCGGCAGCCACGGGTGGGCGAGTGGGTCGGCGGCGGCACGGGCGAGTGGGCAGTTAGGATATCACTTAGGATAGAGGTTCTGTTCTTGGCTTGCACCCCAAATGTGTGTGTGTGCAAGCAAATTGAAGTTGGGAAAATAGAAAATAAATGGTAGTATATAATATATTTTTAAAATAAATCCACACCTCCCACTCCCACTCCCACTCCAATATCAGAAAAAAATCCTCACAAACTGCCACAGAAGAAATAAAGAATAAACTGCTATTCCCTTCAGCAGACAAAGCTGCAGGGAATCAAAGAAATTATTTTCTAAATTCAATTCCCTCCCTGCCTGCCTAACTTAAATCCTAAAGCCTCCAGCCTCCCTCCTCAATCTCGATCGGATCACACCAGCACCAGCAGCCAGCCCTCCTCCCTCAACCACATCCATACACCTGACTGCGATTTCTGGAAGGTGCCTCGGCTTTTTATCCCCTCCGAGACATCCAGAAGTGTCAGTCAAAAACCTGGCAATGCCATTCCTGGAATGGTTCAAAAAAATTGCATGGTCCCATCCCATGCCCAGCCCAAATGGGCAGATCTAAAAAAATAAAATAATAAAATAAAATAAAATAAAATCAATACGACGTTTTATTGCTATAAAAACCCACTGCTGCTACTATTAAAATTCAGGCATTTAAAATAAATAAATTTCACATGTTTCTGTGGTGATTTGGTATGTTTTTTGACCACGATTTCAAAAGAAAAATTGCGGTCGCCATTTTGGATCCCCCCCCACCGCATGGCATGGCGAGACGACGAGGATGACCCCCCCCCCAGCCTGGTGCAAGCAGCCCAGGACAGGAGAAGAGGGGGGAAAGGCCGGGGACCCCCCCCAGAAACCACCCCCTGGTAGGTGGCAAAGCCTCAGGCAGGCATATTTTCGCCTGCTTTTTTGGCCGGGAGTCGGGTTTTTTAAAAAAAAAAACTTTTAAAAACCTTTCTGTGCTTCGCATTGCACGATCACCGCGATGCCACAAACGGAAACGAAAAACCCGACCAAATTTTTCTTTTTTCGGTTCGAGTTCGAGTTCTGACGGCTTAATTATCATTACAGTTTCCGTTACGTAACGGAAAACTTTGAATAAAACTGAAATAGATTCATTCTCAACTACATTATTATAGTTCTACAAACTTTGCTATGAGTCTGAACAATTAGGTGCTTATAACCAAGTAACTTATTGCTTCTTGAAACCAACTAGGAACACAGGATCACAGCAAGATGGCAACAGCCAGGGGGACCTCCTGAAAGAGCCATCCCTCAAGGAGGTGAAAGGGATGGCTTGTAGGAACGGGGCCTTTTCGGCAGCTGCCACCAGATTATGGAATGCTCTCCCAAGTGAGACCTGCCTGGCGCCAACATTGATGAGATTCCAGTGCCAGGTAAAAACATTCCTGTTCCAGATGTTTTTTAACTGATTATTGTGGGTCCTGATGGCAATTTTAGTGTAGTATTTTGATATATTGTAGTTAATGTATTTAAATGTTTTTTTGTTTTAACTGTATTGCAATTTTGATGTTTTAATTGTCTGAATTGTTTATTTTGATTGTGAGCCGCCCAGAGACCTTTGGGTAGTGGGCGGCATACAAGCTATATAAATAAATAATAAATAAATAAAAGCTGGTTGCTGAGGTTGCACATTACAAGCAAAAATATAAATGTAACTGATAAACAAGGGAATGAACTCTGTTTCTCAAAGACAAGAATGGGCACATAAGATTTATTTCAAGCCTGTTACAAGCCCCATTCCTTTAGCAAGGCTACCGTCTCTCACACATTCGAGACATACTTGGGTGTGTAATCTCCTGCAATGTGTTATGCCAAATGAGTACAACCACACGTAGAAACTTAGTTAACTTTCTGTTGCCTCCTGTCTTATTGCTACTTAATGCTTCCCTGAGGCATGACTTTTAGCATTGGAGAGAATGGATTGTTTCTGTAACCATAACTGATCAAGGCATCATACTCTTGTGTGTCACAAGCAACAAAAGTGCGATTTCTACTTCAAATATCAGCTCTTACATAAGGGACAAATAAGCAAAGCTATAACAGAGAGAATGAAAACAAAGCAACAGACACAAAGCCTAAGTAGCTCTCCAGATTTTCCAACTTTTCAATAACTTTTAGTGTGCTTTTCATAACTGAAGTCACCTTCCCTCACAGAAGTAGCATCTTTTAAGAATACAACAGAGCTTGAAGGTTCATATAGCTAAAATTACAACAGTGGCCTGGTGCAATGTGCATTTACAGACATGTCTGATACTATTCATGCACTACACTAACTGGCTCAGATTACAACTACACTAACATACAACCTGTCTACATCAACAATGAAAATCAAACATGTGGCAGCTTATCCAATTCAAGTTATTTAGTGTATTTAGAAGTTGAATTTGCAGTACTGCTGTGGCATGAAGGAATGGCAAGATCAGCAGTACAGCCTATTGAAGATGAAATGCCTGTCTCCTGTCTGGTGATTATTTATCAAGCAGTCTTAAAATGGGGAGGGGGATATATAGAGGGATTAGAAAGCCAAAAAAACCTAACAGAATGCCTATTGGTTTCTTCAGCTCTGCTATTAAATCTTCTTTCCATGATAACACAGATCCAGTATGGTTGTGAAAAAGAGAGAGATAAAAAACAAAATTCTATTCATGAAGTACCAATTTACCCTTTCCAGCCCTGTCTGAATTACATTCGCTATTAGAGTTGGGTACCTCTTCTTTGTAGGTATTTATATGAAGCACATCTGAGGCACCACAGGTGTCATGGGGGCCCATCCCCACCTCCACAGGCTGGCCAGTTCACTTACAGGGCTCTGTACCACGCCAGGGTACTCCTGCAGGGCCCATGCTTCAATGAGGGCAAAAGCCTGACTGGTCCCGCCCTACCTCCTCAGGTAGCCAACCACTTTGTGCACCCATTGACATGCTTCGCATAAATACTACAAAGCATGAAGTGCCCAAATCTAGTTGCCATTAAGTATGTATTAAATATGAAAATGGTAATTCACCAGCACGTTAAGAAGCCGTTATTTTTACTCTGATGCAAACCTCAGTGTTTTCATGCATGCATGTTTATTCCTTGAAAACTGTAGCTTTAAAATGTTATGATTTTATTCTTATTACTTTTTATTTATCTTTCACCCACTTTCAGCCAGATGGTACATCTGACTCCAATACCATAGAACAGATACACAGAAAAGTAAGGGAGGTGGATTTTATTCCCAGCTCTTGAACATTCCAATTAGTGATGGAAGAAGACTCCTCATCCACTATTTACAATGAAAACAGCAACAGCATATTTAGCAAAGATGTGCAGGGTTTTAGGATACATATTCCCTGAAAATACGCACAGGCATTTAAAGGCTTGTTAAATTCTGTTTTGCAATCACGTTTTCAGCTTCAACATAGAGCCCTAAGACATCACACATCTAAACACAACAAGCAAAAAGGAGTAAACAAGATTTGAATGACATGTCTGAAAATCTGTAATGCCAGCCATATAGGGGACCAAAACACTCAACCTCACCCCCTAAAAACTGCCATCCAATTTAATGCAGATTTTTAAAGCCAGTTTATTTAACTGAGAATTGCATCACAAGCTGCTAAAGGGCTTTCTCCTGTAAATAAACAAGAATATAAAATCTACTACCAATCTTATGCACTCAAAATAAAGAACATATGAAGACACAATAGATCTTGAGGCATAACTAGAAACAAAACAGATTTAATATGTGCTTCTAGACATAACAGTGTTCTGAAAAAAAAACTATATACATTTATATAGCTAGTGAGTTTTTTTAAAAAGTACAATACATATTTAACTCAAATGCTTGTTTTTAATGTACTCTTCATATTTTTCAATAACCCTGAAACATTTAAGACCTGAAATCCAGTTGGTTGGTTATGTATGTATGTATGTATGTATGTATGTATGTATGTATGTATGTATGTATGTATGTATTTGTTTATTTGTTTATTTGTTTATTTGTTTATTTGTTTATTGGATTTGCATACCACACCATCTAGCCCAAAGGTTACTGTAAGCTGTTTACAATAGTGAGCAGATTAAATATTTCCAAACTTGCTTCTGATTTTTGTTCCTTTAGCAAATATTCTTGGATTTAGACTGCAGTGGCTTACTCAGAGGTACTCATTTTAACTATCTATGCTCTGCAGAATTTCATTTCTTTCATTTCTTTTTTAAAAATATTCACCAAAATGCTCACAATTTATCCTGAGCAGGATAAAAATAAGTTGAGATTTAATATTTAAAAGGTGTGGAGTGAATATAAAGGTAGCAGATACGTTTATCCTTACAGAGAGCTTTTAGATTGGACTCCCTGTGTGTATTTAACAATTATTTTTGATGCCCTTAGGCTGGTGATACCTTTGCTCTAACAGGCTTCTCATCTTTGATAATGACTTGTCAGAAAATTATACCCTGTCTTTTTTCTATGCAATACTTGCTAAATTTAGCCAGTACAAAATTATTATTATTTTACAAGAATGTATAAAAAGTAGAAAGATTGCTTATAATTGACTGTGGCAGAAACTTGCAGATTTGTCCACCTCTACATGGGCTATTTTATTGCACACTTATAGCTCTGTTGCATCAAGTATGCCAACAAATCTACTGAATTCCAAGTTGTGACTATAAAAGTTGCTCCAGGATGTCTAGCTTATTCCCAGTCCATCATTGCATACTCATTTTGTTGGCATTTGCCAAACCAACTCAATGTTTCAAATTCTGTTGTGTAGTTATACATACGGTATTACATTTAGAAGCAAACTGACGTCAGTTAAGAAATCTCCGTAGACATTATTCTATACATATTGATTCACACAATTTACTATGCAACAGATAATGCATATGAAGATTTCTTAATATATGTCAGCTCACTTCCAAACATTAAACCATTTGTATAACTACACAACATAATTTCAGTCAGTGTAATAGAATTCAATAATGAAAAACAATCCAAACAATGGACACCATCTGCTTTTGACAGCAAAAACTACCCACATTGCAGTGGTCTTCATTCAATTCATCCCCTAAAGCAAATATTTTGGTCAGAACATGTTTAGTATGCCCTTAGTAATCTAAGACTTCTGTTTTAGGAATATTCTAAATTAAACTAATATGTAAATATTGCATTTCTGCTTCAGTAAAACCTTATTCAACTTCTGAGCACAGAAAATACCTAAGGGCACTCAGAGTGTCTATCTATTCAGATTATATTATTTATTGATTTGATTTTGATTTCTACCCTGCCTGTAATAGCAGTTAACAGCTAATTGGTTTAGGGAAACAGATTTATATCTTTAGGATTACAATCCTGCATGCACTTATTCCACAGGGCAGACTTGATAGGAAACAAGACAAATCTATAATTATGGTTTGTTTTGCCACCAGGTTGAACTCCATGTTATCTTTCCATAATATATTGCTTAGTTATGGAAGTCACTGTCACGAGATATGTTGAAATTTGTCAATTGAGATTAATTCACAGGAATGATACATTTATAGAATATAGGTCTATCGAAAACTTGCTATAATGCTTAATTGAAGGTTCCATCATCAGCGAACCAAATTTGCAATTATAGGCCTGTTGCCAATTTACCACTCATTAGCAAGGTTGTGGAGAGAGTGGTGGCCAACCAACTCCAAGGGCTCCTGGATAAAGCTGACGCTCTGGTCCATTCCAGTCAGGGTTCAAACCATGTCATGGAATGTCGGCATTGGTTGCCCTGCATGACGATCTTCTGAAGGAGGCTGACAAGGGCAAATTGTCCATGCTGGTCCTCCTTGATATCTCAGCGGCCTTTGATACCATCGACCACGGTATCCTCCTGGGGAGGATCTCTGAGTTAGGAATTGAAGGCATTTTTTTGCAGTGGTTCCATTCCTTCTTGGAGGACCAGCCTCCGAGAGTGCATCTGGAGGAGATTGTCTCTACCCCTTGATCCCTCAATTGTGGGGTGCCACAGGGGTCAGTAATCTCTCCCATGCTTTTTAACATCTACATAAGGCCGCTGTGGAAGGTCATCAGGATGTATGGGGTTTCATATCATGAATATGCTGATGACACCCAGCTCTGTATCGCCTTTTTCCCATCTGCAGTGGAGCCGTTTCATCCCTTGACACCTGTTTGGATGCCGTACTGGGATGGATGAGGGCAAATAGACTGAGGTTGAACCTGGGCAAGACAGAGGTCCTCCAGGTACGGGTGCCAGTGGTTGGTGGTTTGGGAAGCTCCCTCAGTTTTTTGGGGGGCGATTCTCTCCACACAGGATGAGGTGTGTAGTCTGGGTGTAATTTTGAACCCTATGCTTTCCATGGAGGCCCAAGTGGCGTCAGTGGGCTTGTGCTGCCCATTTTCATCTTAGGCAGATCGCTCAGCTATGTGCCTTCCTGGACCCCAGCGCGCGCGCTACGTTTGTCTAGGCACTCGTAGTCTCCAGACTACTGCAATGCACTGTACGTGGGGCTGCCTCGTAGGTTAATGCAGAGGCTCCAGCTAGTGCAGAATTCTGCGGCTAGACTCGTTATGGGGATAAAGAAATATCAACATATCACCCCGATGCTGGCCACGCTGCACAGGCTGCCAATTAGCTTCCACATTGATTTCAAGGTTCTAATGATGACATTCAAAGCCCTAAGCAGTTTAGGACCTTGCTATCTGACAGAACAGCTCCTGCCGCAAAATACTGCTGATAACACCCATTCATCTCAGGCAGGGCATCTGAGGGTGCCATCGCTGAAGGAGGCTCATAAATGTTTGACAAGAAACCGGGCGTTCTCAGTGGCAGCTCCTTGCCTCTGGAATCAACTTCCCCCTCAGATTTGTTTGGCATTTTCCCTCCCGGATTTTAAGCAACAGCTAAAGATGTGGCTATTTAAAAAAACATTCCCTGTGTATTAATAAATGCTATGAAGGATTCACAGTTTGTGCGCTTTCGTTTGTTTTTAATGCCAGCTTGCTCCTGTTTGATGCTTAGATAGATATTGTTTTATTTCTTATTATGTTTTTATTATTGGATTGTTTATGTATTGTATGTCTTGATTTATATTTGTACTATGTAAACTGCCCAGAGTAGCTGTGCAGTTAGATGGAGTGGTAAATAAATAAATAAATAAATAAATAAAATATCACACATTTAAATACAGGGTACAAAAAAAAATTATGAGATACAGGAACTAATCATAGCAATCCACACTCCCAGGGACTCTCCAAAAGTGTCGAGAAATGTGTTCATTTCCCTATCTTAGATCCAAATACACACTGTAAAAGAGAAAGTGAAAAGCAGCATGTCCCTAAACCACTTAAGACAACCGGTTGAAGATTCATTCTGGAATTCCATACTCTACAGCCGTGGAGATGACTGCTTTGTTTCATGTTACACAGACTACTTCCAGCAGTTTTCAGCTCAATCAGTATCAGATATTTCGGAAAGATAAACAGCATTTTGTAAAGTCACTGTAAAATATTTTGATCCCCACATGAATGGAATGGCTCATATCCCCTATCCCAACTGCTGTGACAACTGCAGCTAAGCTCAGAAGACACCGAAAAGTCACGGGGCAGTAAAAGGACAACCTTGTCCCTGCTGATTATAATGTTTTACGCTCTGGCATTTGAGAAGCACAGCTCCACTACCCTTGTGGGGAGTCAAGCAATGGGGGAAGACTACTGCCTTTTTATTTGCTTCTAAATATCTACAGGCATTTGGCTGATGAAAACAGGTGCCTGAAAAATGATGAGGATCTCAGCACAGGGATGTCAATGCAAACCTGAACAAATACTCCAGGCAAACACTAAATACTGAAATATATAAGAAGCAATACTTTTTCAAGTAAGTAAATGGTAATCCTAAAATGCTGACTCTTTTGTAATAGTTTGGTAACACCAGCTCATTTGAGAAAACTAAGGGGGAAAGTCAGTAATCAGGGTGCAAAGACAACTTCAGGAAAGCTTCTATGTTGGTATGTCTGGTGGGATTTGTTTTCACTTATACAGTACTTTGAACCACACTTCAAAGAGAGCTAAACTAACATTTTTTGCTGCTGGTAACAGTGCGGGTTTATATGTCCATACCAAAGGTATCAGTGGCAGTCCCAATTCTAACTGGTGGATAACTAGCTCTAAGCTGGGCATTGATTTTCAGTTGTACTAGAGATGGGCACAAAACAGGAAAATGATGTTTCATTTTGTTCCATTTCATCCCACCACACTGCATTTCATTTCATTTCATATGAATTTTTACCACAAAAAAATTATACAAAACAAAAAGGTAACGAAATGCTTTGATAGCTTTGTGGTCCTGCGGCGGCGGCAGCTCCAGTGGTGGCAGCGGAGGGCCTAGGCTGGCTTGCCTTCCTTTTGGTGGTGGCAGCAGCAGAGTGGCAAGGCCTTCACAGGGCCCTCTCACCCTCCTGTCTTCCACCATGGCAGCAGCAGAGCTGCAAGGTCTCCCAAAGGGCCCGCTCACCCTCCTCTCTGCAGCTGGGATGAAAACAAATAAGCCATTGCCTCCCCGCCCCCTCCATCAGCCCCATTGGGGGAGAAATGGTAGGGTTTTTTTAAAAAAGTCTTCACGGCAAGTTGTGTGTAGCACCACCTCCAACTGCTACGAAGACCTTCTAAAAAGCCTGCGGCTTCTCCCCCAATGTGCCCTATTGGAGGGGGTGGAGCACGGGCCATTTAAATGTATTTAGCCGCCTAGGGAAGTGCTTCTCTCAGTGGCTAAAGATATTTAAACCACACACCGATTCTCCATCTTCCAATTGGGCACCTTGGGGGAAAAGCGGCATGGGTTTTAGATAGATAGATAGATACAGATACAGATATAGATATAGATATAGATATAGATATAGATATATAAATATATGTTTAAAAATCCCACCTTTCCCCTGCACCCAATTGGCAGGGGGGAAAGGCGAGATTTTTAAACACTTTTCCCCCCACTAAAACCCACCACACCAGGTGATCGGTGCTGGCTTCAGTGGGGGAAAAAGTTTCAAAAGCCCGCATTTTCCTGCCCCCAATTGAGCTTGCTGGGGGGGGGACTGTCAGCTTTCCCCCATAGGAATGCATTGCTTCAGTGCATTCCTATGGGGGGGAACGAAATGTAACAAAACGAAAATATCCATTTTGTTTCATTTTTCTTTGATGGGTCATTTTGGTTTTTGTTTCATTACATAACAAAATGAAAAAATAACAAAATAAAAACAATCATTTCATGCCCATCTCTAATGATAATCCAAGCCTTGTTATCATCCTTGCATACATACTTTTAATAACCTAGGGGTTCTTCTGAGGGTTTTACCTCTACTTGGTAGCCTTCCTAGGATTCCCCTAATGCATCTCCCCATCCCATCTCCAATCTTCTCCCCTGCCATATATGCAAAGCATTATCCCATCTATGCTGCCTTTTCTCTGTTTCTTTCCTTTCCTGCTTCTGGATACTACTTTATACCTCCTAGCTCTGAATTACCTCCCTCTTCCTCTAAAATGCATTCCCATTCACTTAGGTCTTCTTTTGGTATCACCTCCCTAGAGATGTAACTGGGGAGTTTCAAATTCCCAGGTATCTGGGTTGCATAGGTAACCATCAGGCCCAAACTGCACCATCCCTGTCTAATAGGGAGTTGGTGGTCTCAAATTGTCCTAGCTCAGAGGAAAAGGGAGATGCCTACACACCAATCCTCTGCTTCAGATACCACTTTAAAACAGCACTGCTGCTTCCTGCCTCTTCTAAGACACACATGTCTGGCGAAAATCATCTTGCCAAGAACTTTACATCTAAAAGTTAACCTCATGGCAAGCTACATCTTGCAATGTTTGGACTTTTGGTACTTTGAAGAAGTGGATATTGTCCATGAAAGCTTGCAATGATTTTTTATTTTTTTATTAGTGGCCTCTAAACATATAGCCTGTAGCCTAGTCTTGCATTTCTATTCTGTAATGGTCCCATGACTCCCCCTTTTTTATTTCAGTTTTCTAGATTCCTGTTAGATCATTTTCTTTTAAAAAAGGCATTGCATGACTCAGAACTTTGCTTTCATAGATTGCAGGTCTGTCCTTGTTTATGTAACACAAATGGTTTCCTTACTTACCAACCACTTTGACTATAGAATACCATACAGCATATTGAGATTTCTGGTTTTATTGTCCAGTTACTCACCTGAGAAAACAAAAGAAAAAGTTAGCATTATTACTCTCATCTAAGCTATTTGACCTGGAAGAACATTATCCTTATCACTAGGTTAAAAACAAAATAACCAATGCATGTGCATGAAGCCACACAGCTATACAACATACATAGTGCCCTCCTATCACATTCAACATACATTGTTCAATCACTATTAAGGATTCAACACATAGTAAAAATAAATGCTTGTATAGAATGTTTACTTTTAAAAGGGGTGATGCAAGCCCAGACTGTGTTTTTTTTAACCAAGCAGCAACACCAAACTAACAGAAGTCCTGTCTCTATGGAAACTAGGTATTTTCATCAGATGTATCTACAAGAATGCTGTATCAATAGAAATATTGAATCATTGTGTCTGACATACGATATACACCCTTTTAGCAGCCTGCCTGGCAAAGATATATGTAAAACCATGTGTATTGCCTATGATGATTGTTCTTATAACATAAATAACTGGAACTGGGGAAAAAACAGTTTACATGAATCACTATTCTATTTCAGTTCCTGCCAATGGCCAACATGAAATCAAATGGAGATAAGCCTATGCCTGGATGGTTATTACAATGAATACATTAATTTTGCCCTCATTTATGCTTCAGAAATCTTTGTCATTATTTCTGAAGAAGTCTCTAAAAGGCAGAGGTATATTAAAATATAGTCTACAAACGTTGCATAATAAAGATTTGTCAGAATATAATACTGCTTATATTGGTTAATATAACATTATATAATGAGACTAGAAGACAGTTGCAATATGGTCATACATCAAAGCCTATGCCAATCCAGCAACCCACTTTTGTCACCGATGAAAGTTTTACAGTTCAAATCGCATTAACTATTTTTGCAAAGGGCAAGGTTCCGGTTTCTCCGCAGTGAAACACCTCAATAAGCTCTTCGGCTTATCAGACTGAATTCCTCCAGATAAACAGGACCTGAAAGGGCAAGTCCCCCTTGGAGGGGGGGGTGAAGAGAGGCAACATCTGGGGGCTGCAAATAATTGCGGTGGCAGGCTTCATGGCTTCAGAAATAACCCAATCTCGTGTTTTGAGGAAAGTCCATCTACCATCTGTCATGACAGTGGTTCAAACTGCATGCACCGGACAAATGTAAATAACTGTAGATATTTGGAAACTTTACTGCCATAACTAAGACTGTATGTTTTTCCCTATTTTTGTGAGCTTGGACACTTTCCTGCTTCAATGAGTACTCATCCCCTCCCTTCCGGAAAAGGTGGCTACAAGCATGTGTTGGGAGATTAAACTTTAAGACAATATTATTTTGAAGCTTCTATAAACTGTTTTATGGAGTCATTTGCCCAGCTGAGAGAAGAAAAATGAAACTATTTGACCTTGTCTCAATGCTTCCAAAACAATTATTTTAGATAACAGACTTGGGTTTTTTTCTCCTTTGCTACTTCCCATCCTTGTTCTCCTTTTTATACCCCCTCCCTTCTGGGAGTGATTAGCTCTTTGAAGTGGACTAACACTGAGTCAGGAACCAATGTCAGACAAGCACTTTATGGATACGCTGGATAAACTTCAGAATATTACCGACTCTCTCCAGTCTAAGTTTTTTCCCCAAACTCAATTCAGAAGCAGATAAGAGTCCCGACTTTAATCTAGATCAGAACTTTGAACCTGATATATAAGCAACAAGAAATATTCAGAAAGAATACTTGGAGAATGTGGAATCTAGCACTGCTCGAGAGACTAAGCTTTCTCCAGAAGAGGAGAAAAGTCTCACCTTTAACCCTGATCTGAGTACTAAGCTGAAACAGAGCATTCACTCTAATTTGCAAGCTTATAAACTATCTGCTCAAGATACAGTATCCTCTTCAGAAGCAGAGGAGAGTCTCAATCCTAACCTTCCTAGAAGCACGGGATTGGAACAGAGCATTTTCCCCAATCTACAAATCTCAACAAATATGCAGGTGGAATGTTTGGAGAGCTCAGCCCTGGAAGATTCTGCATTACAGGACAGACCGAAAGGGAAACAATTTATGAATCTCTGGATACATAAAAAGCTATTAATGGATTACAATGAACTATAACAATATGGAAAATGGATAACAGAATCCTGCAAGCCAGCCCAAAATAAAGCTTTGTTCCAGTTAGACACAATCATGTGAAGAAAGCTTTTAAAATTATCTACTTATTATGAAAAATACAAATACAACTGATTGAGATTTCCATTATATAGTAGTTTAAAGTAGTCTACTTTATTTAGATTAGCTATTTGAAAATTTATCATTAGGATTGAATGCTCTGTTGAGATTTGATGGTCTTGTTCAACATTATTCAATGTTGAAATTAATTGAAAAATGTAAAAACAGTCTTCAATATCATTTATTTACTAATTTAACTAGAAACTATTTTAAGAGGTCAGTCAATGCACTATGAAGACTAGTTAAGACCACTGTTAACTACTGTCAACTAGATAGGCCAGTTTAATATCTTTGTTTGTGGAACATCTAAATAAGGACTGTTTGAACATGGAATATGGAATATGGAAATCAGCTTGAGATGTCAATTTGTTAGATCTTTAAATGTTAGCCCGGCAAAGAAAGGGAGTTCCGTTGCCTGAAAATCATCTTGACAGAGATGGATGTTCCCTATGAGTTTTCACTGCATCTCCTCAACATTAGCCCAAGAATACCCAATCAACCTCACAAACATACCTAAGACAATCTGAAGACTTGTATTGTATTACTTCCACTAGCCACTTTACTTACAAGCATAAGCCATCTTCCCTTATCAAGCACCAGTGATTAAGGAATGGTGGGAAAGGAAAGATAAAAGGCATTCATTTATTTCCCATTTTGCCTATATGAATAGCAGTGGGAGATTAAAAGAGCTCAAGTTTTTCAAAGCAGTACTGCAATATGATGGCAGTTGTGTTTAGCTTTTGGGAGTGGAAAATATGGAAGTTGAAAGTGGAGCAGGTGGTGGTGGTGGTGGTGGTTAGGAATTGCAAAAATTAATCTCACTTTTGTGAAGTAGGCTAGTCCCCTGAAATCTGGTTATGGGTATTCAGATGCTTATGGACATTTCAAATTTTGTTGTAGCCATCTGACTTTAAAAAGAATAATTTTCACTGTAGTTGATAAGAACATAAGAACATAAGAAGAGCCATGCTGGATCAGGCCAAAGGCCCATCTAGTCCAGCTTCCTGTATCTCACAGTGGACCCACCAGATGCGTTTGGGAGTACATGAGACTAGATATCTGTCTCATGATACCACTCCCCTGTATCTGGCCCTTGAAGTACCCCGGTTTTAAGCCTGGACATTACACATCTCCATCATGGTTTGTAACCTGTGATGGACTTTTCCTCCAGGAATCTGTCCAATCCCCTTTTGAAGGCATCCAGGCCAGATCCCATCACCACATCCTGTGGCAGGGAGTTCCACAGACTAACAACACACTAGGTGAAAAAATATTTTCTTTTGTCTGTTCTCATTCTCCCAATCCTCAATTTGAGTGGATGTCCCCTGGTTCTGGTATTTTGTGAGAGGGAGAAGAGCGTCCCTCTATCCATTTTACTCATGCCCTGCATTATTTTGTACATCTCAATCTTATCTCCCCTCAGGAGATATGTGATTTACATCATAAGGATAAATACCTTAGTTAAAATAACAGAATAATAATAAGAATGTTGGGGTAAATAAAAGATTGGGTTTTTACACTCCTCCCTCTCTCTCTCTCTCTCTCTCTCTCTCTCTCTCTCTCTCTCTCTCTCTCTCTCTCTTTTTGCAATGCACACTTTTAGAGGGCAGAGAAAATGTTAAAGAACCAAAGTAGCTGAACACTATTCCAAGTCTCTATATATACCAATTCCACAATATCTTTTTAAAGAAATTATTTCAGATTTTGGAAGGTTAACTACTGTTTGGTTACAAAAAGGGTGTAACATTTTGAAGCAAAGTGCCATAAATTGAGAAATTTCTGTAGGCATTATCTGTTGCACTTTGACTCATGCAGCTCAATATGCAATAGTTAATACCCGCAGAGATTTCTTTATTTATGTTAATTCAATAGTATGCATTTTGAATAAATGTGCAACAGGATTTCAACCAGAAAGTTGCATGAACTGAATGAAAAGATACAGTGGAACCTTGACTTGCATACTGCTTGACTTGCATCATATTTGACTTGCAGCAAGAAGGGGCCTGTTTGACTTGAGTCGCAGGCTTTGACTTACAGTGTGGAGCCCCCGCGCAAGGCACTGGAATCTGGCGGCAGCCACGACCCAGCATCGCGGCTGCCGCCTCCAAACTGCTCCTGCCTTCTTCCCCTCCCCCGGCAGCGGCGGCTTCGACAAGACCAGCTCAGAGCACCTGGAGCTGGTCCACAGCCTCACCGAAGCCACCGCTGCTGCCGGAGGAGAAGAAGGGCCGGGAGCTCGGGGCTGGCCTCGCTGGTTAGACAGTCAGCTCAGTCTTGTAAAAAATCTGGCTGCAGAAGTCTGGTCCACAATGGAAGCGTTTTAGTTGGGGAGCTGTAAAGTTGTGGGACTCTAATGGTAAGCATAGAGTTGTTCAGAACTTGGAACGTCAAGTTAAAAATCAGTAAAACTTAAATGTTAGACATTGTTTCTATGAACATTAAAAAGTGGAGGCATATTACTTGTGGACTATAATTCCACTGGCTCCTCCTCTCTTTGAAGAGACATTTCATTTACATCCCTAGAAGGAATCTCCTATCCCAGTCAAATTTGTGTTAAATTGCTGTTTCCGGGGGTCTTTTTCATCATCTGGAACGGATTAATCCGCTTTCCCATTACTTTCTATGGGAAACGTTCGTTTGACTTAAGTCATGTTTGACTTAAGTCTAGACCACTGGAACGGATTAATGACGTAAGTCAAGGTTCCACTGTATAATAAATTACAGTAATACCTCTTAAGACAAATAATTGTAAGACAAAAAAATTTCTGGGAATAGGGTTGCTTTGAATAATGAAAATTCCTTATGAGATGCCTTGCAAGATGGAAAACTGTTAGAATATTTTTTACAAAAAGATTCCTATGAGAAACCATGTTTCACAAGACAAATTTTTCATAAAACAAAAGGACTCATAGAAGAAATTAAATTTGTCTTAAGAGGTATTTCTGTAATATTACGGAGGAAATCTGCTTATCATAAACAGGAACCCCTGTACAAACAGGTACATTCTGGTATTGTGTGGTCATTAGGCCTTTTATTAGCATGTTGCAAATTCATGCTCTGTGTTCCCACTGTTGGAGAAATATTATTACTGTGATACTCACACTTACAAATCCCATTCATTCAATGAGTCTACTCTGTTGAGGATTAACAATGGGGGTTCACATGATCTATTAATTTAGAAACTAGAATGACAGAATAGAAAATATTAAACATTTAGAAATGCATAAATAGATTATGCATTCAAAACAACTTCCCTTTAGATGTACTACTGCATCTGAAGAAAACACTTCTGGACTCCAAATTAAATCAGAAAACAGAAGGTAGTATTTGTTTCCAGCTGGGATTAACAGATTTCTATTGTAAAATGACAAAAACTGACACCAATAGAGCTTGTTCTTAAATGCTAGTGATATTGATGTGACTACTTTTCTTGGTACCTGGTGAAAAGACCAAGCAACTTAAAAATAACTGAATGCATATTTTGTGAGCATTATGATCTCTTTTATTTAATACGAGACATATTTAGATAAACTGCCTGTCTCGCATCCCAGTCATCCCCCCCCCCCCGCACACACCCTTGTCATTTCACATACTTCATTTCTCGGAAGCCATATTCCATCCTTCACTGACTTGTCATTAAATCTGTCACCAACTGTAATTATTTCAGCATACCATTTATTAAGCCAGCAAAATAGTTAAGTCCTTGCCTCCACCTACAACTTCTTACCTCTGTGAATGTCAGCAAAACTCTTTTTTTAAAATCTCTTCACTGATCATCCACTATTTCTTTCTGTAAACCAAATCACGTTTATCTTTTCACCTGTAGAGATGGGCACGACTTAGCGGTATTCCCGTTTCCGTTTCCGTTACTCGTTTCCGTTACTCTACGGAAACGGTAACGGGAATCACTGCCCCAGACTTCAAGCTCGAACCGACGAACGAACAATTTGGTCTGATTTGTCGTGCTCGTTACTTGCATCGCGCAATGCCAAGCGGCACAGAAAAAAAGTTTTTAAAAGTTAAAAAAAAAACCCGATTCCCGGCCCTAAAAGTAGGCGAAAACTGTCTGAGGGCACCTACCAGGCCAGAAGGGTGTTTTATTTGGGGGGGGGGGGTTCCCCGCCCCCCTCTCCTTGGCTATTGCTACTGCTGCGCTGCTGGTACCAGGCTGGGAGGGCACATCCATTTGCCATGCAGTGCGGGGGATCCAAAATGGCGACCGCAATTTTTTTTTGAAATTGTTGCCCAAAACCTCACCAAAGCACCACAGAAACATGCGAAAATTAGCTATTTTAAATGCTTGAATTTTTACAGTAGCAGCAGTGGGTTTTTCTTGCAAAAAAAAGTCTCCGTTGATTTTATTTTATTTTATTTTATTTTTTTACACCTGCGCATTCGCAATGATGGGCTCGCCCATGGGAGTGGACCATGCAAAGTTTTGGAGCCATTCCACCAATCGCATGGCCAGGTTTTGCTGACTGTACCAGGCTGGGAGGGCGCATCCATTTGCCATGCGGTGGGGGGGATCCAAAATGGCGACCGCAATATTTTTTTTGAAATTGTTGCCCAAAACCCCACCAAAGCACCACAGAAACATGCGAAAATTAGCTATTTTAAATGCTTGAATTTTTACAGTAGCAGCAGTGGGTTTTTCTTGCAAAAAAAAGTCTCCGTTGATTTTATTTTATTTTATTTTATTTTATTTTTTTACACCTGCACATTTGCAATGATGGGCTCTCCCATGGGAGTAGACCATGCAAATTTTCCACCAATCGCATGGCCACTTGGCCAGGTTGACCACAGAGACTTCTGGGATGTGCCAATCGGGCATAAACAGCCCACTAATCGTAGCCCAAACCCGAACCCTAAGCCTAACCCATACGCCAGTACACTGTCCTTCTAAGTGGGTCAGAGAGGCACCCAGATGCACCCCAATACTCAATACTCTGTAACCTCACCCGTAACTAGCCTAACCCTAGCCGTTGCGCTAAGCCGTCTTAACCCTAAGCCAGATCTACTTGCATTGCACTACATGCAAGTACGAGAGACACAGCGGGTGCAAAGAGTCTGCCAGTCCGTCACTTGTGGCTCTGGCTGACTCCTGCAGCTCCCTCCAGGAGCCCGCTACCCCCTCCCCAAACCAGTACTAACGACAACGAAAAAACGAAAAAACGAACTGACTAATTTTTGCAAATTTTCGTGAAAAACGGAAACGAGCCGAAACGGAACCGGCCCGACTAACAACAACTCGAAAAAAAAATTTTCAAGTCGTGCCCATCTCTATTCACCTGTCATATCACTAAGGCGGCCCTACACACCCAATCCTCTCACCCTTGTATAAAAGGTATGGTTGGGGGGAAAATTAACCTTTAAAGCCAGACAAAACACAGCAGCTTGCTTCATATGCTTGCTTGATTTACTTAAAATAGCCCCTAACTCATAGTTATAAAGGGCTGTGACAACAAATCAAAAGGAGCCAAGTAGATTTTCCCCTCATGAGAATGAAATCCTACAGCCACATCTCAAATATGTTGCATTCAACACACACACATCCATTAGTGTGGGGTGAGAGGGTTCCAGCTGCAACTAGATGCAAATGAGTGGGAACACTGGCTCAGTGGCACAGCCCCAATCCAGCACTGTTTGGCACCAATCCAGCCACACAACTGCACAACTTTGTTGCATTGTATCTGCTAGAACAAATCTGAAAAATGTTCAGTTATTATTTCCCCTAGTCTAGACAGACAAAAATAAAGTTTGATATTTTGGCGTCCGTACATATTTTGCCTAATGTACAATATACATTATCGAAAGATCAAATCCTACAGAACACACATGGCACACTATGTCTACATTTGAAGGTAGCCTGACTACTTAAACTCAATACCCATGGTTAATTGCAGTACAGTTTACCTGTCATCTGGGTTAAATCATCTGGGTTGTCTCAGATGCAGTATTGATCTATGTTTTGGTATAACTGAAATAAATCTTGCGCCATATGCTCTTTCTTGTTCACATAGATTTCATTTTAATTACTTGATTTACATTTAGCAGATAGCGTACATTGCAATGAACTAGGTGAAAACACATCATGTAAGGATGTCCATCATATAGTTATTTTATTTTTGTTTATTTATTTAAAATATTTTTATCCCAGCTTTCTCATTAAAAAGGACCCAAGGTTGCTTACATCGTAAAAGACAATATTTAAAGCTAAAAACAGTGACTAGATAAATACTAAATATGATCAAACAAATACTACTCTGTGAAACAATAAACAAAACCAACACTAAAAACACATTCATAACAGTAAGGTATAACAAACTATTTTACAAAAAACCTCAGACAGACAGCTTGCATGGAGAATAAGGTCTTGGTCTGCTTGCAGAAGGACAGCAAAGATGGAGCCAGCCTGGCCCTATGTGGGAGTGAGTCTGGGAGCAGTAATAGAGAAGGACCTCTCCTATATCACCGCCAAACACACCTGTGAAGATGGTTAGACCAAGAGAAAAGCCTCTCATGATGACTTCATCACCTCAGCAGACTCACAAGGGGAGACCCAAACCATATAAAATTCCATAGGTCATAACCAGCTTCGTGAATGGGGCTGACTCCTTGTTTTGGAACTAGACCATGACTGCATGAAATCCTAGTCATTTTAAGGGAAGTCTTCTCTAGCTATGTGCTTTGACTGAGAATCAGAGGAAACTTCCTAGGTTCTTGATAGAAATTCAGCCAAGATACTGCCAGAGGTTTGAATATACTCTAATATGTTACACTGTACATTGAACATTCCAATGTGCTATTACCAGGACACATAACTGTCAAAAGAAAACAGTACACACTGGTTTAGTCAATGTTCATATGAGTAATTTTGTGTGCAATTGCTAAAAAATTAACTTTTAGGAGAAAATAGTGCCTTCAAATCAACCCATGTAACCATAGTGAGGAACTCTTTAAAGCTTTCTCTCTGTTTCATTAGCACCACTGCTAGCATTTAAAGAAAATGTAAGAATACTAGTTCTCATTATACCATTAGGAAGAAGGAAGTCTTGTCTCCACTTGATAGTTTATTATAAAGGACTTTGCCAATTAGTGTTTATAATATTTCTTTGTAAAGTACAACATATGTCGTACTTTTTCTTTTCCTAAAGTACAACAGATGTTACCCACACTTTCATTTCTGTAAGAATGCAAACAGCTATTAATTAGCTTAAAATCTGAGTATAACAAACAGAAACATCAACGTTTCTAATTTTTTTGGAAATTACTAAACATCACTCAGGACTGTGAATGCATGCATGCTTTCTAACTTTATCATTTTATGTAGAATGGGTGAAATAGCAAAGAAAGCCTTATTAAGCAACAAAAGAAAGGCAGGACCACTGAACAACAATCTGGCTCTCATATAACTTTATCTGGAACTTGCATTACTCAGTGCTACTCAGAAAAATCAGAGGCCTGAACATTAGAGAGGTGAGATGGATGTTTACTCGTGGCACTGAAAGCTATTGGGCTGGTACTAGTTTGGAGGAACTTTAATATTATATGTGCTGCAAGGCGTACCTTTCAATACTGAGTCCAAGCACACCACCTGTGGTCAGAAGAGACCACGGGTGACGGTGGAGGGTTAGGTTGGGTGGGTGGTCAGTCAGACTGCTGATCAACCAGTGCTGACTGCATCAGCTGTGAAGGTTGAGTTGTTATTGAGGGCTCTATCAGTGCTAGAGCAGGCTTGTCCAAGTTATTGTGTTTGTTTTTGGACTGGTGTCATTTGCATTTGGCTACTTCAAATGACTCCTTGTTGAGCATGAGTGGTAAAGTTCCATAACTGGGCAGGCTTCCTTGGTGTCAACTCATTCACACCTTTCAATTTCAGACAGACATTTACATCTTTCAGTGTCAAACAGACCCCATTGCTACAGTTTACAGCCATCATCAGTAGACATGGGCACGACTTGGCAAAATTCTCATTTCCGTTACGTAACGGAACGAAGAACGAAAATTACTCTGCCAGAACTCAAACTCGAACCGACTAAAGAAAAATTGGGTCTCATTTGTCGTTGTCGTTCCTGGCATCGCAGCAATCGCGCGATGCCAAGCGGCACAGGAAAAAAGTTTTAAAACTAAGCCCCCCCCCGATTCCCGGCCAAAAAAGCAGGCGAAAATATGCCTGCCTGAGGGCACCTACCAGAGGGGTGGTTTCTGGGGGGGGGGTCCCCACTCCAGCCTTCCCCCCCTCCCCGTCCTGGGCTGCTTGTACCAGGCTGGGAGGGGGCATCCTCGGCAGCATCTCCATTTGCTATGCGCGGTGTGGGGGGATCCAAAATGGCGACCGCAATTTTTTTTTTAAATCGTGGTCCAAAAACCCACCAAAGCACCACAGAAACATGCGAAAATTAGCTATTTTATATGCCTGATTTTTTATAGTAGCAGCAGTGGGTTTTTCTTGCAACAAAACATCTCCATTGATTTTATTTTATTTTATTTTATTTTTATTTTTTTAAACGTGCGCAATGATGGGCTGGCCATGGGATGGGACCATGCAAATTTTTGGACCCATTCCACCAATCGCATGGCCAGGTTTTGACTGACACTTCTGGATGTGCCAGAGGGTATAAAAAGGCGAGGCACTCCGAGAAAACTCGCAGTCCGGGTTTGGGTGTGGGAGAGAGGGCTGTAGCTGGCTGCTGTGCTAGACTAGTTTCGATTTCGCGGACGCAGAGCCTTTAGATTTCAGTTAGGCAGGCAGGGAGGGAATAATTGATTCAATTGAATTTTTAGGAAATATTTCATTCCCTGTCTGCTGTGGGGAATAGCAACGCAGTTTATTCCTTTATGCTCCTGCAGTTTGTCAGGAGGATTTTTTTTTTCTGATATTGGTTTAGGTTTGACTGGGGGGGGGGGAGGTGTGAATTTATATATATATATATATATATATATATATATATATATATATATATATATGTTTTCGTAGATTTTCACGGGTATAGGTATGCATGTTAGGGTGGATTCGGGTTTCTTCCCGTGTAGAAATCTGGTTGTTTTGGCGACGTTTCGACGAGGTCTCACTCGTCATCTTCAGGCTGGTGTTCTGGCTTCTTTCTTCTTGAAGCAGAGTGTGATCTCAGTTGAAGTCCTTCTATAAATACTGCTGGGGGGTGTGGTTTGCTTGCTCTGTTGCTGATTGTAGGTTTGTTTGTTCTTTTGTGATTTGCTGTGTGGCTGAGGCGATCGTTAAGGGCTTAACTGCTGGTGGGTTAGATGGCTGTTTAGAGACATCATGTGTGGGTGAGGTGCTGGATGTGTGTCTATTAGCCTTTTGTTTCTTAACGACCTTGGTGATGGGTGTTCTGGCAGCATCCTGGGCTTTGGTAGAGTGGGGTCCTGTGTCTTGTGAATTCATTTTGGTCTGGCTGCGTGTCTGTGGTCTCCCAATGTTTTTTTTTTTGGTGTGTGTAAGTGTGCTCCATGTGGTGGCTGGAGTGGGGAGTAGCGGTAGATGGTGCAGTCGTGGTTTTGTTATTGGATGGTGGTTTCGTTTCATCTGTGGGAAGGGTCTGGGTTTGTGTTTGGTGTGGATGGAAGGTGGTGGTATCTTGTGTCCTTTTGGACCTGGTGTCAGTCTTTGTGACAGAGGCTCGTCTGTTGACCAGGGCTAGTTTCCAGATGTCAGGCAAGCGGGAGGTGTCATCACGTTTATTCATGTTGTTTGGGTGTTTCTCTATTTCAATGGCTTCCATGATTATTCGACTGTTGAAGTGTTCAGTTTTGGAGATGATATACTACTGTACCATTCCATACTTATTTTCTATTTTACAAAGTTCATTTTCGTTTCATTGCTAGCAGTTTTCTTTAATGTCTCCTCTCCTTTTTGTGAGAGAGAGAGAGGATTTATTTCATTTAGTGCCACTGCTACACGTTCAAAAGGGAGCTTTTTGGGAGGTGAGGTGTGGATTTATTTTAAAAATATATTGAATATACTATCATTTATTTTCTATTTTCAAAAGTTCATTTTCATTTGCTTGGTGGCTGGCAACAAGTTCCTTTACCCTGCCTCCAGCACAGTGCTGTGGGTTCTGGGAATACCAAGCCCCGCAGTTTTCTTTAATCTCCCCTCTCCTTTTTGTGTGTGTGAGAGAGGATTTATTTCATTTAGTGCCACTGCTTCAAGTTCAAAGGGGAGATTTTTGGGAGGCGAGGTGTGGATTTATTTTAAAAATATACTAGCCTAGTATATTTTAGATTTCCCCAACAAGTGCACTCAAACACATTTGTTGGCCTTTGGCAAGCCAAGGGCACCTCTGAGGGAGAATAATATTTTACATTTTAGAAATACATTACAATATTATTTGTGTACTTTACTTTTACTTACATTGTTTCTTTGCTAAACTTTTTGTGAGGACACTGCAGTTAAACAACACAGGCCCATTCAGTTTACTTTGCTCACAGTGTACAACACAGTCGTACTCCTGTAGCAGTGTAGTGTGCTTGCTTGTTCATTTATTTACAACAAGTTACAAGGCACACCCTTGGTGGGTGCCAGCGTAAATTTATTTTGCTCAGTGTACAACACAGTACTACTCCTGTAGCAGTGTAGTGTGCTTGCTCGTTCATTTATTTACAACAAGTTACACAAGGCACACCCTTGGTGGGTGCCAGCGCAAGTTTACTTTGCTCACAGTGTACAACACAGTCCTACTCCTGTAGCAGTGTAGTGTTCTTGCTTGTTCATTTATTTACAACAAGTTACAAGGCACACCCTTGGTGGGTGCCAGCGCAAGTTTACTTTGCTCACAGTGTACAACACAGTCCTACTCCTGTAGCAGTGTAGTGTGCTTGCTCGTTCATTTATTTACAAGTTACACAAGGCACACCCTTAGTGGGTGCCAGCGCAAGTTTACTTTGCTCACTTGTCCTACTGTAGAACACAGTGCCATTATTTCTAATACTTTGAGAAATGAAAACATAAGGATGGGTGGCACAGCCAGAGGGAAGGGGAGGGGGACCCCCACTAAGATAAATCGGGCCGCATTTCTGAAGGAAGACACAGGAAGTAGTGCAGATAGTAGTCCCTCGCCAAGCAGCTCCACAACCAGTACCGTACCATCCTCTGTCACTGAGGGAAGCATGGATGAGGCGATAAAAATCCCTTCAGCGATACTTGACCCCAACCTCCTTTATCAGGAAGAAAACGAGGACCCGGAGTCGGAAATGGCATCAGAATCAGAAACGGGTACTTTGAATCTAGAGGTTCCAGATTCTGAGGACCTGATGGCAGGAACTGACAAAAGGCAGGCTTCAGACAGTGATGGAAGGAGCAGCCCTCCTTCCTCCCAGAGTACCGCCAGTGACAGTAGTAGTAGGCAGGGCACAGGCGACATCACCACCACAGCAGCGGCAGCAGGCAATACCAGAGGGGCCGGTACTTTCACTAAGCCACGTGGGTGTCTCTGGGAGCATTTTGAGAACAGCCCGCAAGATGCAAGGATGGCGGTATGCAAGAAATGTGGTGTGGTGGTGCGCAGGGGGAATGACCCCAAACACCTCTCCTCAAGTGGGTTGTGCAGCCACCTGATGCGAAAGCACCCTGGGACTCTGCCTGGAACCCTGTCAAGCCCTGTTTCCTCAGGGAGGAAGAGAGTGGAAGAAGGGTTAGGGAAAGAAAAACACAGCTCCGCTAGTGCTGAGAGTGGGAAGAGACAGGCCTTTCTGCAGGAAGTGTTGCTGCTGTGTGGGATTTTTGTCAGCCTCCGCTGCTCTTCACTCTGAGCTGCCGTGCCAAACACTGTGACTCACTAAGGAGGACATTGTGCTCTTTCCACTGGGCTGCCAACTGTGGCTCACTAAGAAGGAAAGCATACTTGTGTATGCGTACGTGTTACGTATGTAATTAAGTATACGTAATAAAAGAGTTTGTCAGGAAGTTCCATCCCTGGTCCTTGTTGGTGGATACTAGTAGTCTGTTTCACTGACTGCGAGTCTGTGGAGGAAGGGCTACTTGTCGGTTCCATTGGCAGTGCAAAGCACTGACTCACTGAGAAGGGAACGTGCCTGGGATGGGATTTTACCAGAGAAGCAGCACACAGCTGTGAAGGAAGACCATCTGGCTTGCAGTCCTTTTTTCAGGCTGGACTCAGGCCTCAGAGTCAGGCCCCATGTGGCCCCCGCCACTCTTTCCTCTGGGCTACAAGACACTGTGGCTCACTAAGAAGGAAAATGTACTTGTTGTGTGCGTAACTGCGTACTCCTGTCTGAAAGTCCCATGTGTGGTTCTTGGTGCTGTGCTGTGTGACTCAGTCAGTACTAGTTGTTGTTGTCACGTTTTCTTTGACCCAATATTTAATATTTTTCTGCTCACTTGTCATAATGTGCTCTTCATCACTGGTCTGGTCAGTATAATGTTTGCAAGTTGCATTCTACAATTTGGGAGATTTTTGAGACATTCGCCTCAGAGTCAGGCCCCATGTGGCCCCCGCCACTCTTTCCTCTGGGCTACAAGACACTGTGGCTCACTAAGAAGGAAAATGTACTTGTTGTGTGCGTAACTGCGTACTCCTGTCTGAAAGTCCCATGCGTGGTTCTTGGTGCTGTGCTGTGTGACTCAGTCAGTACTAGTTGTTGTTGTCACGTTTTCTTTGACCCAATTTTTAATATTTTTCTGCTCACTTGTCAAGTTGTCATAATGTGCTCTTCATCACTGTCAGTACAATGTTTTCAAGTTGCATTCTACAATTTGGGAGATTTTTGAGACATTCGCCTCAGAGTCAGGCCCCATGTGGCCCCCGCCACTCTTTCCTCTGGGCTGCAAGACACTGTGGCTCACTAAGGAGGGAATTGTACTTGCGTACTGGTGGCACTCTGTCTGTCACCATATAGAAGATTTGCCTGAAAGTTCCAGGCTTGGTTCTTGGAGGTGTAGGAACTGTGACTGACTACTACTAAGACTCAGACTCATTCAAACTATGATGTGGCCTCCGCCACTCTTTCCTCTGGGCTGCAAAACACTGTGACTCACTAAGAAGGACAATTTACTGGCGTACTCAGGCCATTCAGCCACTTTGGGTACTGGAGCTGGCAATGATCCTCCCCTACTCGGGCCCTGTGGCCTCAGACTCAGGCCTTTGGGTCTCCGCTACTCTGTCCTCTGGGCTGCATGTGAGTCACTGAGAAGGGAATTCAGGCATTCTTCTTCTAATCGAGCGGTCCTTTTGGCCTCGCCTACTCAGGCCCTGTGGCCTCAGACTCAGGCTATGTGGCCTCCTCCAGTCACTCTGCCCTCTGGGCTGCAAACCACTGTGGCTCACTAAGAAGGGATGAAAACTTACAGTACTAGTACTGTAGCACACTGCTGCTGGGACTTGGCAAAAGTATATGGATCTTATTCTGCCTTTTTACCTCATTAACTATGTTATTTGTATGTAATGATTGCTTTTCCTGCAAATAAAATGCAAAAAAACCTCACATAATGTAGCTTAACAACTAACCTGAACACATGATGTTCAAGCTGGCACTCCTTAACACTGCTTAAGCATTTTATAATCATTTTTGCCCAAACCCTGGAACAAAGACTGCCGGACAAGAAAACTTAATGTTACGTTCACCAAGCTACACTTGTAGGTGGTGGCGGTTGAAGAGTTATGTGAGAAGAGGTGGGAACACTCATCAGGAATAGTTGGAGGTGGGGTTAGGGTTAGGGTGGATGTTTTGGCCCCTGCCACTCTGTCCTCTGGGCTGCAGAACACTGTGGCTCACTAAGAAGGGATGAAAACTGCTTGTAGCACAGCTTTGAAGAGGCAGCACGCTGCCTTGCTGGCCTTTGGGCAAGCCCGTACTCGGGCCAGTCAGCAAGCTCCTTTGGTAACTCGAGCTGTCAATGACCCTCCCCTGCTCAGGCCCTGTGGCCTCAGACTCAGACTATGTGGCCCCCGCCACTCTGTCCTCTGGGCTGCAAGACACTGTGGCTCACTAAGAAGGGAATTGTACTTGCGTGCTGGTGGCACTCTAGAAGATTTGCCTGAAAGTTCCAGACTTGGCTTTTGGAGGTGTAAGAACTGTGACTGACTACTCAGACTCACTCAAGCTATGTGGCCTCCGCCACTCTTTCCTCTGGGCTGCAAGACACTGTGGCTCACTAAGAAGGGAACTGTACTTGCGTACGACTACGTACGTACTGTCACTCACCACACCACCACCAAGAGTATGTCAGAAAGTGCCATGTGTGGTTCATGGTGGTACTAGTACTCACAGTCACAAAGAAGGGCTGAAAACCTGTGGCCTCCGGTTCGCAGCCCTGTGGCCTCAGACTCAGGCTATGTGTCCTCCGCTACTCTTCACTCTGGGCTGCAAAACACTGTGACTCACTAAGAACGACATTTTGCCTGCGTACTGGGAGTTTGCTGGGATAATAGCACACACCTTGGACTTTGTGGCCTTGTGGCCTCCCTTTCGCAGGGCCCTGTGGTCTCAGACTCAGCCCTTTTGGGCTCCCCTCCTCTGTCCTCTGGGCTGCAAGACACTGTGACCCACTAAGAAGGACACATTTTACTTGTTAACACAGCCATGATAAGGCAAAAATCTGCCATGCTGGCCTTGCTGGCGCCCTTACTCTGGCCTTGCGGCCTCAGGTACTCTGGCGTTGTGGCCTCCCGTACTCAGGCTCTGTGTGGTCTCATACTCTGGCTGGCCTTGTGGACGCCCTTACTCTGGCCTTTTGTGTGTACGTGGATGCCCATAGTCCTCCTTGTATAGCTTAGTGGGATCTGGGCTGTAGTGTAAAACTTAGAGTTCTTCTGCCTAATCCAAGCTGTGTGCCCGTACGCCAGCACGCTGTCTTCCTTAAGAGCAACACAGAGGCCAATCCCTACCTATTCCAAGTTCCAACCCTAACCCTAACCCTAACCCTAATATCAGACTCTAACCGCTAGATGACCAGGGTTGCATTGGCTTGGCTTTACAGTGTGATGTGAAGCCAGGACCTTGGAGATGGGGGGGGGGGCATTGAGAGTAGACCCTCATCCAGATTTGGGGAGGAACGGAATGTCTGTGTCTCCTGCTGCCTCTGAGAAGTGGAGGGGAGATGGGATGGATAACAGCTTCAAAACAAAACCACAAAAAAGTATAACAGGCAGCCAGACCAAGTAGGGTGGCCAGCCGGTTCAGCGCTGACCAAGAGAAAAAAAAGAATATTGCCATTTCTGCCCACTTTGTTTGCTTTATTGCATAGGATGCAGTGTTATGGTACAATATATTTATTAAATATTATTCATCATCACCCAGTTGAAAGTGTTTTCCGCCTGCTCTGGGTCATTGCGGGACGCCCCCATGCTCTGGGTGGGAATGGGAAGTCAAATCGCACTAAATCGCAGTAGAAACAACAAACGACAAACGACACAACGAAATGACAAATTTTTAAAAAATTTCGCGAAAAACAGAAACGACCCGAAACGGACCCGTCCCAAAAAACGACAACTCGAAAAAAAAATTTCTGGTCGTGCCCATCTCTAATCATCAGTCTGTCTTTCAGTGGAACCTTGTAAACCAAACTTGAGGTTATTAGTCGTTGCTGAGAGGCCATGAAGGCATTGTTCCAAGAGGAAGAGATTTGGTTTGGAAACTTGGTTGTGCAGGCCTCTTATTGAATTCATGACAGACAGGGCACTGGTTGGTTTTGTGGCCCTCTCCCAGGCATCAGAAACTTCTGGTTATCATTGTGGGAGATCTTTCTGCCACACACAGTACATTTCTTTAAAAGGATTGCTGAGACAATATAAGGCTGGAGGGAAGAATGGAAACAGTATTTTTTTTCATAGCCAAGAAAATAGATTGGGGAATGGTGAGAGAGGAGAGAGAACACTACATCCATAAGTAAAGGTAATTTTTTGGTCCCAAAAGCTTCTAGATGCTGTTGTTGTGCTGGAGGAAAGGAACTGAGAAGGTAACCATGAAGCATAGTAATACAGGTGTAAGGGAGAGGGCAGAGCTAGGGGGGAGAGTACAGTTATCCCCCGTCATTTGGCATTTCATATATTGTGGTCCCGGGCCACAGTATATGAAACAATGGGCTCCTGGGGCAAGCTGTATGGGCCCATTTGAGGACTCCTGCACTTACCTCAGGCCTGTGCTGCCCCGAGAAGGCCTCCAAAGGGCTTCCCGGGCCTGTCAGAGGCCCCAGAAGTGGTTTCCAGCGAAACAGAAGCCACTTCCAGAAAACAGGAGGTGCCTTTTGTATCACTGGAAACCACTTCTGGGGCTGCCAACAGGCCCAGGATGCCCATTGGAGGTCCATCTGGGGCAGCACCAGGCCTCAGGTAAGTGTAGGAGGCCCCAGATAGCCACCCCAGTCCCAAACCAACCCAGCAACCACATATCACAGATTTTCCATTATTGTGGGTCAAGTCGGGTCCCTATCCCCTGCACTAGGTGGGGGATTACTGTATGTCCAATTCCAGAAACGTTTAAATGGGCTTCGCCTAAGCATTCTGACCTTAGATATGTGAATCACAGATAGCACAATGAATATTTGTGCAAGATATCCAGTTCTCTTGCAGGACAATGAATAATTCTGAGTCCCTTATGCCTTTTGCAGTAGTGATACAAGGAAAGAGTCATGTTTTTCTGGGCCCACATGCTGTTTCTTGCTCACAACAACCTTACAATAGTTTTCAAAGTATATGAGATGTTTCAGGAGTGCTTTGCCACTGTTTCTCCTAAGTAATTTTCCATAGCCAAGTTGGAATTTGAACCCTTCTGCCCTCACTCCTAGTCTGAGAGTCTAGCCAGTACACCACACTGACTTACTTACCTGGACCCAAAATAAATTAGAAAAATTTAGTATGGAACAGATAATTTTCTTCATTCCAGCTAAGAAATAGGTTTCCTTTCCTTTCAGTGAAACGCTGGATGTTGACTTCCTCTCAAGTAATGAAGCTAAGCATTATCTCTCTTTCTCTCTTTTTTAAAAAATAAAACCTAGTCAATCAACTTAGCGATGAATGATCATTTAAGCACAATTCAAAGAGAAACTGCCGTTATGAGATTAACTGCATGAATTTTGCAAGATCCACTAGAGCCTATGAAATCCTTTTATCAGACATTAAAAATGAAGTTCTCTCCCTCTTTGAATCAAGATGATTTCCACATAGTTATTTGCTCTCAATATTCTCATGCTTTTATTTCAACTTAAGAACTAATGTCAAGATTTAATCTGACTGCACCCCATCGAGTTCTGGATTCACATGTTGTTTCATTACATTCTTAATTCCTGTACTTTACTTTTTGAACAAAGCAAATCACCGAAGAAGAACAATACAGCCATCTTTCCATATCCTATAAATCAGTTATCATCTTAGTTAATAGAAAGGAGATAAAAGGTAGAAATCCAAAGTTAAGTGTCTAACTGGCACTCCCTAAAGTACCTTATACTGTGCCTGCACACCATTAATTAAGCTGGCTCCTCATAGTTCCATTTTGGCACACCATATTCATTTAACTATTTAATACCTGTTCATTCCAATATTTTGCTTTCATTATGAACCAATTTATAATATCACACACACACACACAAATAGGATGCACGAAAGCAAATGATAAAACAAAGTCTGAGGAATAACCTGTGAAATTTAATACATGGATGGGTTTTATTTATTTATTTATTTATTTATTTATTTATTAGCTTCTTGACTACCCATTTGGCAACTAGGCCTCTCTGGGTGGCTTACAATAGCAATACATACATATACAACAAGGATACATAAAAGTCCAAAAGCCATGACTCAACTTCCAGATAAACTCACCTGGATGACTGGGAATCTTCACAGAGATAAATAACCACGTAATAGAATTTAATAAACTAAAAATGGAAAATATACTTAAACAAATCACGTTTAAACACATGAGAGATGTTGTGAGTTTTTTGGACTGTTTGGCCATGTTCTGGAAGTTTTTCTTCCTGACATTTCAACAGACTCATAAGAACATAAGAACATAAAAATATAAATACATAAGAACAGCCTTGCTGGAACAGGCCAGAGCCCATCCAGTCCAGCATTCAGTCTCACACAGTGGCTCAATATTTGCTTCAGAGTATTCCTAAACAGATTAAGATTCCCTGAAAATGGTATTGAGAGATATCTTGCCTATCTCTCCAACCCAGAGGTTGTCTTTAGGCATCCATAATGTAGCCATTGATACCCTTGTTCTCCATGAACTTGTCCAATCCTTTCTTAAAGCTGTCAAGGCTGACAGCTGTCTCCACTTCTGGCAGGGAGTTCCACAGACCACTGATCCTCTGGGTGAAAAAGTGCTTTCTCTTATTTGTTTGAGATCTAGCACTCAAAGGTTTCATGGTGTGCCCCCTAGTTCTAGTGTTGTGCAATAGGGGACACAGTTTTTCCTTATTTACTTTGTCCATACTGTATATGATTTTATCAACTTCAATCAGGTCACCTCTTAGACATCATCGTTCAAGAGTGAAGAGGCACAGCCGTTGCAGCCTCAGATGGTAAGGAAGGTGCTCCAGTCCCCTAATCATTCTGGTTGCCCTTCTCTGCAATTTTTCCATTTCCATAATATCATTCTGGAGGTATGGTGACCAGAACTGTACACAATACTCCAGATGGGGCCTCACCATAGATTTATAAAGAGGCAAAATGACACTTACTGACTTATTTTCTATACGCTTCCTAATGATTGAGCTTGCTTTTTTCACTGCTGTGGCACACTGGCTTGACACCTTCATTGAGCTGTCCACCAGGACACCATGGTCCCTTTTCTGGTTTGTTGCAGAGAGTTCAGATCTCATCAGTTTATAAATGTAACTGGGTTGGGTGTTGTTTTTTTGCCCCAGCATGCATCACTCTGTACTTACTAATGTTGAAGCTCATTTGCCACTGGTTTGCCCACTCTCCCAGCGTCAAGAGACCCCCTGGAGCTCCTCACAATCTATCTGATTTTTTACTAACCTGTGTAATTTAGTGTCATTGCTATTTACTCCTACTTCTAGATCATTTATGAATAGGTTGAAAAGCAGGGGTCCCAATACTGAACCTTGGGGGACTCTACTCTTTACCTTCCTCCACTTGGTGCTTCCTGTCTCTTAGCCAGTTGCTGATCCAGGACGAGACCTTCTCTTGATTCCATGACTGCCAAGTTTATTCAAAAGCCTTTGGTGTGGGACCTTGTCAAAAGTCTTGTCAAAGTCTAGACAAACAATATCAACTGGATCACCCTTATCCACATACTTGTTGACACTCTCTGTGGCCGGCATCTTCAGAGGGGGAGAAGCCACAGAACTCTGGTGAAACATCAAGAAGAAAAACTTACAGAACATAAAGAGTCCCAAAAATTCACAACAGTTATCAGATCCCAGCTGTGAAAGCCTTTGAGAATATACTAACTGCTCAGTTAGTAAATATTCAATATTAGGTATTGACAAGTCTATTCAGACCAGGGTGGCATGGAACAATGGTGAACCATGGTCCAACTTTCCTTGGACTGACAAAGCTACTTGGATGAGTAGTGAAATATTTTGATATCACAAGAAAAGAAGTCCAGTTGCCATGACGCAACTTCTGGATAACCAAAGGAAAATAAAAACAGAACTCAACTTACATTAAAAATTTATATACAATAATCATCATAAAATTATATTTTGGGACAGAGATAATAAATCATTGTCTGCAAGTACTAAAGTCATGTATTTAGCCTGTGGAAATGCCTGCCTAAATAACCAAGTTTTTAGTGCTTGTTTGAAGGAGCACAACGAGGGTGCCAGAAAGATATCAGGAGGAAGATCATTCCAAAATTGTGGGGCAACCACCAAGAATGCCCAGCTTCTTGTTTTATCCTTTCTTGGTGTAAGTGCTCTCAAGTGCCCCACCTTGGATGACCAGATATTGTGGGGAATTCCCATTGGAAGGAGTCACTCTGTCAGGTAGCAATATCCGAAACCATTTAGGGCTCTGTATATCATAGATAACACCTTGAAATGAACTGGTAACCAATGCAGGGAAGCCAGAACAGGGGATATATTCTGGTATCTCTTAGTCCCCATCAGCAATCTGGACACTCTGTTCTGGACCAATTAAAGTCTCTGCATCAGCTCTAAGGGCAGCCCCCCCCCCCCAGAGAGCATTGCAGTAGTCCAGTCTTGAGATTACCAACACATGGACCAGCGTAGTAAGGGCCCTGGTGTCCAGACAGGGACACAGTTGGGTGATCCACTGCAGATGGAAATAGGTGAAGCAGACTACCAACAGCATTGGGTATTCCTTGGATAGCATCAGATCCAAGAGGATGCCCAAGCTGTGAGCCTCATTTTGAACAGGAAGTCTTGGACTTCCAAAAGTGCGGGACTTTCCCAGACTACAGAGCATGGGCACCCCCACATGCAGGACTTCCAGCTTGCCTGGGTCCGATCTGAGTTTATTTGTTCCCATCCAATCCATCATGTCACCAAAGCAACACTCCAGGGACAAGACAACATCCACTGCAGAAGGTGGAATGGAGAAAAATGTGTGTCATTTGCATACGGATGACGCGAAGCTCCAAAACTCTGGATAACCCCCATTCCACAGCCTCATATAGAGGTTAAATAGCATTGATGAGATGATCAACCCTTGTGGGACCCCACACGTGAGGGTGCAAGAGGCGGACTGCATTTCATCAATCCCTACATTTTCTGGCTGGCCCTCCAAGAAGGAGCGGAACTCCCAATTTAGAGATTATCCCCAGGAGGATACTATGGTCAACAGAATCAAAGGCTGCTTAGAGACAGATCCTAATCTTGTCCCCATTAGCCTCCCTCAGAAGATCATCTTGCATGACAACCAATGCTCTCTCAATCCCAAGACTAAAAACCCTAATTGGAAATATATACCTGGACCCTAACTGGAAAGGATTGAGGGCATCAGTTTCTTCCAGGAAAACCTGAAGCTCGTTGGCCACCACCCCTTCCATGATCTTACTCAGACACAGAACATTGGCAACAGGTCTGTAGCTGTTAAGATCATCTGCGCCCAGTTAGGTTTCTTGTGGGTGGGCCTAATGAGTGTCTCCGTGAGGGCTAGAAGAACCAAGCCCTCATGGAGAGACTTATTGATTATTGATGTGGCCCACTCCATAGTCACCAGCCTGGTTGCTTCGATAAGGGAGCAAGTGGTGCCTCTGGATCAAGTGCACCACTTGCTCCTCTCCACCAAGAAGGCATCACCAGTGGAAAATTAGTTAACAGTATCAGGCACAATGATGCAGAAGACATCTTGGTTGGGACTACTGATGAACAATGGAGACTGAGGTCCCAGTGGATGACCTCTACTTTTGATTTAAAGCAGGCCTCACAGGTAGAGATGGGCACGACTTGAAAAAAAATTTTTTCGAGTTGTCGTTAGTCGGGCCGGTTCCGTTTCGGGTCGTTTCCGTTTTTCGCGAAAATTCGCAAAAATTAGTCAGTTCGTTTTTTCATTTTTTTGTTTTCGTTTGTACTGGTTTTTTGGGGGGTAGCGGGCTCCTGGAGGCACCTCTCTGGGGTGGGTGCCTCCTCTGGCCCGCTATAAAGGGAAAGCGGGCTCCTGGAGGCACCCGTGGGTGCCTCCTATCCTCACCCACTAGGAAAGGGAAGCAGGCTCCAAGAGACCCCTCAACATGGGGGTCTCCCCTCCTCACCTGCTGCTGCTGCAAAATGCTATGCAATAGCCATATGGATATGCATACCAGTTGCAGACAGTGAGACTAGTGATGGCAGTGAACCCAGAGCCATAGGTGATGCCTAACTAAGGCTCTCGCACCACCATGTCTCACACAGAAGGGAATTGTACTTGCGTGTAGTGCAATGCAAGTAGATCTGGCTTAGGGTTAAGGTGGGTTAGTGCAAGGGCTAGGGTTGGGCTAGTGGGTTGCACCTCTGGGTGCCTCTCTGACCCACTAAGAAGACAGTCTGTGACGTATGGGTAAGGACTGGAGTCAAGGGTTAGGGTTAGGGTTCGGGGGGTAGGGCAGGTTTTAGGGGGCTTTTTGGCACATCCCAGAAGTCTCCATGGCCAAGTGGCCATGCGATTGGTGGGATGGCTCCAAAAATTTGCATGGTCGTCCACTCCCACATGGCTGGCCACTTGGCCAGCCCATCATTGCGCAGGTGTAAAAAAAAATCAATGGAGGACAGAGGAGGAGAGGAGAGACATTTTGTTGCAAGAAAAAAACCACTGCTACTGTGAAAAATCTGGCAGTTTATAAATTTTCGCGTGTTTCTGTTGTGCTTGTATGTTTTTGGACCACGATTTCAAAAACAATATTGCGTTCGCCGCCCCATTTTGGATCCCCCGCCCACACTGCATGGCATGGCGAGTCCGGCTGCCCAGGACGGGGGGGAGGCGGGACCCCCCCTCCAGAAACAACCCCTCCGGTAGGTGCCCTGCGCCCTTAGTCAAGCAGGCATTTTTCCGCCTGCTTTTTTGGCCCGGGAATGGGTGAGGGGAGAGTTTAAAAGTTTTTTCCTGTGCCGTCCGTGCTGCTTGCTTGCGCTTTAATTGCGGCGGCCGGCGGCGAGACTGGGCTTTTTGCTGGCTGCGAGCCTGTGGCGAGTCCCACAGAGCAGCCCACTAGGACGGGGGATGGGGGGAAGGCCGGGGACCTCCAGAAACAACCCCTCTGGTAGGTGCCCTGAGGCACGGCAGGCATTTTTCCGCCTGCCTTTTGGCCAGGAACCGGGTTTTTTTGTTTTAAAAACTTTTTTTCTGTGCCGCGTGGCATCGCGCGATCGCGCGATGCAAGGAACAAGCACGACAAATCAGACCAAAATTATTCGTTTGTCGGTTCGAGCTCGAAGTCTGGCGGAGTAATTCCTGTTACCGTTTCCATAGAGTAACGGAACCGAGTAACGGAAACGGAAACGGGAATACCGCTAAGTCGTGCCCATCTCTACTCACAGGTGATATTAGTCAGAGGCCTATCCCTGTTACCTGTGCCAGAGTGATCACCTACAATGCAAAAAAGCTCAGCCTGATGGCTATGGGCCACACTGATCTGAGTTGAAAAATACAAACTTCTATCAGCTTTGATTTTTGCTGAGCAGATATTAGCAGTGATCTTAGAAGCCTTTAAATTAATCTCAATCAGGACCTTCCTGCAGATGATCTCTAACTTTCTTTTTTGCTTCAATTCCCATGGTGGCTAAACCAAAAAGCTGGGTGGGCTTGGCACTGGAGATGGTGTTCACGAATGATTGTGTAAGGCACATAGATGACTGCAGCACACAAGCCAATCATTACAGCACCAACAGGAGTGCAAACCAGATTAGCCAGCACCCTGTGCATTCCATCCTGGAATTTTAGTGTATTGTTTTAGTATATTGTATTTGTTGTATTTAAATGTTTTTTATCACTTTAATTTTATTTGCATTTTAATGTTTTAATTATTTTATTTGTTTACTTTAATTCTAAGCTGCCCAGAGACATTTGGGTAGTGGCCAGCCACATGTGTGGGGGACAGTTGACATGCTGGAATATGTCCAGGTAAACCATGGTTTCCATAAACTCTAGAGCTACTCCATTGACTCATGCCTCAGCATGAATGTTGAGGTTGTCCAGAACAGAGAGTCTGGGAAACCTTAAAAGTGTCGCTGAGACATGGGGAGCCAGCTCTGGAAGGGAAAGTGCTGGATCACAGGGAGGGTGGTATGCCAGCACAATCCCAATACTATTCCTAGTCCCAACTGACATGTAGAGAGCCTCTAGACCTGGAATCGCCAGAGTAGAGAGCTTCACAGCCTCAATGGTGTTTTTGTGCACAATGGCTACTCTCCCCCCTCACCCTTCCAGTCTCCCCTGGTGTTGGGTGGAATACCCAGGTGGGCAAATTAGCAAGAGGGCTAAATCACCCTCTGAACCTACCAAGGTTTCAGTTATACACACCAGTTAGTCACAGCAAGTCTGCATGTATAAGCAAATGTGTGAATCTCCTTGAATTTTAAAACATGAGTTTAAATGTACATAACTACACACAAATCTCCCTAGTGCCAAATTACCTAGTGCTATGGGATTCAAAAGGATGAGCACATGATCTGCATTATGATTACTGGGAAAAGACAGAAACAAAAACAGCTTGGATGTGACAGTAGTCCCTCTATGCCAAAATATTTTAATGCACTGTTTTGGACTTATCTGCAGTAGTGAATGCCTTATCAGTGATTCCCCCCCCCCCCATAAAGCTTTTCTGAGATATTTTGACTCCAGTCTCCTTAGAGCTGATAGAATACTGCTATTAGCCACTTGAGCAGGTTAACGTAAGGCCTCAATTCATCTAAGCTTTGGTGAACATATGTAGTAACCAAACCAAATTTTTGCAATGAAGACAATGAAAACATTACACACTAAATTTATTCCACGTTCTCAATAAATGCTCACATAAAAGCAGTGTGTAATCAGTGTAATAGAAGACAAACATCAACATAGACACCATCTTTTTAAAAGTATCATACAAACTTAATTTACATTTGAAAATTAATTATTGCATTATTGCTGCATGAGGGTGCATTAATGATCTTGTGCTAGCAATCAGCAATCTATAAAGCTGTTTATAAAAATAATAACTTTCAAGCAGATCAACACCAAATTTGGTACTATTGTACCAGCCACTCTACTCTTATTCTGTCAAATTTGAGGAAGTTTGGGTAAAGGAAGTTATGTTTTTTAAGTAACTATTTTACACCCTGTTCAGATATAAGTGATCCTAAATGTTCTTAAATTTAAATCCTACAATATAATTAATCTTGCTTATCTTGAGAGAGAATGGTTGGCCCTACCTGCTTTTATTTTTAAATATGAAAAAAATAATCAAGCTGTAAGGGCCAAAATGTTGATCCTCAAGGAAGTATTTTCAAAAGGGCAAAAACAGTCATTTTAGTATAAGACTGGCCTTGCATAGTACAGGCTAATCTGCAACATCACCAAATGAAATATTGTCTTCATTTTTAGACAGGGACAGAGAGTGACAATAAAAGAGACAGGTCATAGGAACAGACTGAAAAGAGAGATTTTCTTTAAAAATGTTTTTTAAAAAGCTATTTTGCTTTAAAGCAATGGAGTGACAGTCTTTCAGAAATGAGAATACTTTGCCATGTGTCTTCAACATACATCCACTCAAGATATTTAAAACAAAACAATGTCCTCGTAGGTTTTCAAAAGGGAAATCAGCTCCATGTTTTAAACAATACAAACATTGGTATTATCAGTCTGACTCTTAGCTAACCTTTAAACTCCTTTTTAGCCAAACTGGATTATCATGGCTATATCCTGTCACAGTCTTCATTCACCATAATACAGTATCTATTCCACCCATCTCAACACTGTGCAACTGCTTGACCATAAAATAAAATAAAATAAAATATTAAAAATAAAAAACTGGAAAAAAAGCTATGTGCCATTACAGTGGTGCCTCTACTTACAAATTTAATCCGTTCTGAGTGCATGCTCGTAAGCAGAAAAATTCATATGTAGAGCACCATTTTCCTACAGGAATACACTGAAAATAAATTAATATTTTCCGGAGGGAACAGATTTCAATGCATTCCTATGGGAAGGTAGTGGGGAGCGGGTTTCAAAAGGCTAGAGCCACACCAGCTCAGCTACAGCCCTTTAAAACTCATGTGTTTGCCACCGCGACCCCCTTGTGGTGGTGGTGGGGGCAGGTGGAAGGGATGAGTCACACTAGCATGCATGCGCCTCCTTTCCACTTGCCCGAGCCGCACCAGTATGCACCCAATTGGTGCATGCTGGCACAGCTCAGGTGGGTGGAAGGGGCAAGTCACACCAGCATGCACACATCACCCTTCCACCTGCCCGAGCTGCACCAGCATGCATCTGATCAGTGCATGCTGGCATGGCTCAGGTGGGTGGAAGGGGCAAGCCATTCCAGCATGCACATGACGCCCTTCCACTCACCCTAGCTGACCCAGAACAGAAATATAATATCCCACAATCATAAACTGAATGCTTTAAAAAGAATTGAATTACATATACATCTACAATCAGTTTATACGAATTTCTTTCATCTGTCTGAACACACTCACGCTAAATATTTGAAAGCAATTGCTCCACATATGCATCACACAGATAAGAACGCTATCAAGTCACTTGTTATACATGAAGTGCAAAATACAGATGTGTTGCCAAAGAATTTTTTTGTGTTAGAAAATAAAATGTACTAAACATAAAAATAAGTCAGAGGTTTCAAGGAAATAATTATAATGAAGAAAAACCTAGGAACACTACAGAAACATTCAACAAGCATGTCTATAAAATCATAATGTCAATATATTGAAACAGGGTATTTTTAAACACAATAGCTTTCAGTACAATAAGACATATGCATTTCTATCCATTTTTGCCTTTGCAAAAGCAGAGGTACCGATTAGGTATGTGCAAGCCCAAAGTAAATTATGTAAATTACTATATTTTATAATAACATCTGTTGTTGTACATAATTTTAAGGGAGGATTAAATTCTAAATTACAGCATTTGAGATTTATTCAATTCTCTGGATACATAAAACCACAACAGTCCTGCCCAGAGGTTTCTAAGCAGCACCATGCACCAATATTGCCAAGAGTGTATGGTCAAACTGAGATACAGTAGCTCCTTAGTTTAAGAGTACCTTGGTCTACAAGTGTTTTGGAAGACAAGCAAACATTTCTGATCAATTTTGCCTTGATCAATGAGCAATGTCGTGCAATATGAGCGCTGGAGCAGATCACATGGCCACAAGCGACCCAATGGTGGCTCCCTCACTGCCTGATGGATGGTGAAGGATTGTCTGGAACATTCCATCTCAGGCAAGCCTCAAAAGCAGAGGCAGGAGAGAGGAAGGCAGGTCTCTCTCGCACCAGCCATGGATGTTTTCAAAAGTATTTTTTTTCTTCATAGTTATATTTTATTTAATTTGTTTTCAACAAATTATTATTATTATTATTATTATTATTATTATTATTATTATTATTATTATTATTATTATTATTATTATTACATAGCAAACAAGATAACTACGCTGGATTTTGTATTACAAATCACTAGTCAAAAGCTTCCCAAGCATTTAGACAACATGATGTATCAGCGGATTATGAGAGCAGATCCCAGAAAGGTGGCCTTCTGTAGCTAATTGATGGTGACTTTGTCAACTCCAATTGCTTCTAAACACTTGGTTAGCTCTTTAGGCACTGCACCCAGCATGCTGATTACCACTGGGACCACCTGTACTGGTTTATGCCACTGTCTCTGAAATTCAAGGTTGTGATCCTGATATCTGGTAATCTTTTCAAGTTGTTTCTTGGTGACTCTACCATCAGCTGGTATAGCAATATCAACGATCCACACTTTTTTCTTCTCCACAATCACAGTATCTGGGGTATTATGCTCCCAAACCCTGTCTGTCTGTATTCGGAAGTCCCAAAGTAATTTTGCATGCTCATTTTCAATTACTTTTTCAGGCTTATGATCCCACCAGTTCTTTGCAATGGGCAGACAATAGTTCTGACACAAATTCTAGTGGACCATTTGAGCAACTAAATTATGACGCTGTTTGTAATCAGTCTGACCAATTTTCTTGCAACAACTCAATATTTGGTCAATAGTTTCATCCTCCTCTTTACAGAGTCAACATGTGGGGTACTCAGCTGATTTTTCTATTCTATCCTTAACTGCATTTGTTCTGATAGCTTGTTCTTGAGCTGCAAAAACCAGGTCTTCTGTCTCTTTTTTCAGTGTACCATTGGTAAGCCATAATCAAGTCTTTTCCTCATCTGCATTTCCATTGTTTTTTTTTTCAAGGAACTGCCCATACAGTGCTTTATTATGCCAGCTATCAGCTGCATTTGCATTGTTATTTTCCTGTATTGACCCTTTGTTTGCTCTACTTTAAACACCTCCCTGTTATTAACCTCCAATAATGCTGGCTCTGTACTATTTTTACATAATCTTCCAGTGCATGCTTCTCTTCTTCAACTGTCTGTTTCACTTGCAGAAGACCTCTACCGCCTAATTTTCTAGGCAAATACAGCCTGTTAACATCACTGTGTGATGTAATGCATAGTGAATGGTCATAATAAGTTTTCTTGTTTTCCTATCCATGTTATCTAGCTCCATCTGAGTCCAGTTTATAATGCCAGTGGTATACCTGATGACCGATATGGCCCAGCTATTAATGGCCTAGATGGTGTTACCACCATTCAGCTTACTTTTTAGTACTTTTCTACTTTCTTTACTCACCACATTTTTCACTTGCCCATGTTTGATATTATCTAATTGCAGTACGCCCAGATATTTATAAGCTTCAGACTGATGATGCTTAATGGCTTGTCCATTTGGCATTTCAATTCCTTCACTCTCAGTGATTTTTCCTTTTCTCAGTGCCACTGTGACACATTTGTTCAGTCCAAACTCAATACTAACATCAGTACTGAAATTTGGGCTGTGTTGGTCAGTGAGTGAATTTTGGGTTCTGATTTTCCATGCAACTTTAAGTCATCCATATACAGTGGTACCTCGTATAACGGAGGGTTTGTATAGCAAAAAATCCGTACAACGGGAAAAAAATCCGCCCCCCTCCTCCCCCGCCCACCACCTGCGGCCGCCCAGGAAGAGGAGGGGGCGGTTCCCCCCCCCCCGGATTTTTCGCTAAACAAACCCTCCCGTTGTTCTGCCAGCCTTGCCGGCCCGGGCCGCCCCTCCCAAGGTGGGAGGGAGCCAAGCGCGGAGGACGAGGGCAAGCCTTGCCCGGAGAAGCCACCCCGCCTGTCCCAAAGGCCGGCTGCACGTTCTCGCGCCGCCGCTGAGGCCGCTGTGGCTCCTGCGGGGGAGCCCTTATCAGGGCTCCGATCGGGGAGCCCAGCTGATCGGCGGCCTTTGAGAGAAAGGCCCCGATCCTCGGCCACCAGGACGAAGCCGGGAGCCCTCCCCCGGCAAGGAGAAAGAGGCTCCGATGGGTGTGGGGGGGCGCCGGCTGGAGCGGACAAACCGCGCGTCCGCAGCAGCCAAGGATCTCGCCCTCTTTTTCCCTTGCCGGCAGGCCGGGCGCCTTTCCCAGGGATTGCTCGGCGGCGGTGGTGGCGGTGGCGGCGGCAGCAGCAGCAGCAGCAGCAGCAACAGCGTCGGGCGCAGGTGTGGGGGGGAATTCCCGGCGCGGTCCCGCCGAAGCCCCCCACCCCAGGCCAAGCGGCGCACCCCACTCCTTCCCCCCACCCTGTGGTGGCGGCGGCGGCAGCAGCAGCAACAGCGGCGGGTGCAGGTGTGGGGGGGGAATTCCCGGCGCGGTCCCGCCGAAGCCCCCCACCCCAGGCCAAGCGGCGCACCCCATTCCCTCCCCCCACCCCGCGGCCACCACCCGCCCGCCCCCCCTCGCCCAAAAAAACCTAGCGCCATTGGAACCTATTGGAACGGATTAAATCCAGTTTCAATGCATTCCAATGGGAAATCAGGGTTTGTACAACGGAAACTTGTATAACGTAATTTGATTTGGAACCAATTAATTACGTTATACAAGGTACCACTGTACAATAGATGATACATTTTCCCTGAATTTTTAGCAGTTTGCCTTCTGCAAAATTATTGTTAGGGGAATCAGGGAAATAGTAAATGACAAAGAGTCATCTTGAAAAATCCTTTGTTTAATGTTAACTAATCCATAGCTTCAGTCCCTGACAAACAATTCTGTTTTCCAGTTCTTCATCACATTTTCAATGAGGGCACCAAAACTTTTACATATCCTGATGACATCCAGGCACTTAATCATCCAACTATGCAGTACTGAATTGAAGGCTTTTTATAGTCAATCCAAGTCATATATAAATTAGTTTTTCCAGGCTTTACAATTCTCTAAAATAATTTTATCAATGAGTAACTGATCTTTTGTGCCTCTACTTCCCCATTTGTTCTCTTTCTGCTCTACTGGCATGATGTTATTTACTTCCAAATAATCCTGGACTCTATCAGCTATGATGCCTGTCAGCAGTTTATACATAGTTGGTAAACACATATTGGCCTGTAATTTTCAGGTATTGCTCCTTTAGTTGGATCCTTTTGAACCAAATAGGTTTTGCCAGTTAACCACCCATTAATATAACCTGTCCTCAACATTTCATTAAATTGTTTGGCCATTTTTCCATGCAGACTGGTCAGATGTTTAAGCCAAAACCCATGCAGTTGATCATTGCCAGGTGATGTCCAGTTTTTTACTCTCTGCATTCTTTTGGTGATCATATCACCTGTTATTTCTACTTGGTCCATTTTGCACTTGGAAAATTTGTTCTCAAAATCTTGGAGCCATCGAGCATTTCTATTATTTATTTATTTATTTATTTACAAGATTTTTTAGCTGCCCCACTACCAAGATGTCTCTGGGTGGCATACAAGTATTAAAACTATAAAACAATAGAATTATTTAAAACTATAAAATAAAATACAGTTAAAACAACATAAGAACATAAGAAGAGCCATTCTGGATCAGGCCAAAGGCCCATCTAGTCCACCTTCCTGTATCTCACAGTGGCCCCACCAGATGCGTTTGGGAGCGCATGAGACTAGATATCTGTCTCCTGATACCACTCCCCTGCATCTGGCCCTTGAAGTACCCCAGTTTTAAGCCTGGTGATTACACATCTCCATCATTGTTTGTAACCTGTGATGGACTTTTCCTCCAGGAATCTGTCCAATCCCCTTTTGAAGGCATCCAGGCCAGATCCCATCACCACATCCTATGGCAGGGAGTTCCACAGACTAAAAGCGTGGGGTGAAAAAATATTTTCTTTTGTCTGTTCTTACTCTCCCAGCCCTCAATTTGAGTGTATGTCCCCTAGTTCTGGTATTTTGTGAGAGGGAGAAGAGCTTCCCTCTATCCACTTTACTCATGTCCTGCATTATTAGTACAGATTATAATTATTATAAAAAATTATAAAACCCTGCTGCTCATCTAATTAAAATGCTGGCAAAACAGGAAAGTATTATAGTTTTTCTCAGTCCCCCATATGAAATTGCAGATCTCTTAATGGTAATATGCAACTTGTCTCTTAAAACGGCCACAGTGCCGGAGGACTGGAGAATAGCGGTTGTCACACCAATTTTGAAAAAAGAAAGGAGGGGGGACCCGGGAAATTACAGGCCAGTTAGCCTTACATCTGTCCCAGGGAAGATGGTGGAAAGCCTCATCCAAGAGAAAATCTTAAAACACATAGAAGAACAAACCTTGCTGAGAGAAAATCAGCATGGCTTCTATAAGGGTAAATCTTGTCTGACAAATCTTTTAGAAATTTTTGAAAAGGTCAACAGGCATATGGATTGGGGTGAACCGGTGGATATAGTCTATCTGGATATTCAAAAGGCTTTTGACACAGTTCCTCACAAAAGGCTGCTGAGAAAATTGCACAGTCAGGGATAAGAGGGCAGGTCCTCTTATGGATTGAGAACTGGTTGAGATCCAGGAAACAAAGAATAGGTGTCAATTGGAAATTTTCACAATGGAGAGAAGTGAAAAGCGGTGTGCCCCAGGGATCTGTCCTGGGACCGGTGCTTTTCAATCTGTTCATAAATGACCTGGAGACAGGGATAAGCAGTGAGGTGGCCAAGTTTGCAAATGACACAAAACTTTTCTGTGTGGTAAAAACCAGAGAAGATTGTGAAGAGCTCCAGAAGTATCTCTCCAAACTGGGGGAATGGGCTGCAAAATGGCAAATGCGTTTTAATGTAGCCAAATGTAAAGTAATGCATATTGGGGCAAAAAATCAAAACTTTATCTATCAACTCATGGGCTCTGAGTTATCTGTGATGGATCAGGAAAGAGATCTTGGTGTGTTGGTGGACAGCTCCATGAAGTTGTCTACCCAATGTGTGGCAGCGGTGAAGAAGGCCAATTCCATGCTAGGGATTATCAAAAAGGGGATTGAAAATAAAACAGCCAACATTATAATGCCATTATACAAAACAATAGTAAGGCCACACTTGGAACATTGTGTACAATTCTGGTCACCGCATCTCAAGAAAGACATAGTGGAACTGGAAAAGGTGCAGAAGAGAGCAACTAAAATGATTACTGGGCTGGGGGACTTCCCTTATGAGGAAAGACTAAAACACTTGGGCTCTTTAGTCTGGAAAAAAGGTGCCTGAATGGGGTATGATTGAGACATACAAAATAATGCCGGACATGAGTAAAGTGGATAGAGGAACGTTCTTGAGGGCTGGGAGAGTAAAAAGAGACAAAAGATTTTTTTTCACCCAGTGCATTGTTCTTCTCTGGAACTCCCTGCCCCAGAATGTGGTGATGGCATCTAGCCTGGATGCCTTCAAAAGGGGATTGGACAGATTCCTGGAGGAAAAGTCCATCACAGGTTACAAACCATGATGGAGATGTGTAATCTCTAGTCTTAAAACCAGTGTAATTCAAGGACAAGATGCAGGGGAGTGGTATCAGAAGACAGATATCTAGTCTTGTACGCTCCCAGACGCCTCTGGTGGGGCCGCTGTGAGATACGGGAAGCTGGACCAGATGTGCTTTTGGCCTGATCCAGCATGGCTCTTTTTATGTTCTCATGTTCTTATCATTGACTCAGCCTTCTAATCATTCCAAGGTCCGTAAAATGAGTACCCAGCTTGTGGGGGAGGCAATTATAGACTGCATACTGTAATTAAAACTATCAACCGCCCAGAGACTACTTGAAGTGGTATGGGGCGGTATATAAGCAGAACACTTTGCTTTGTTGGGTTTTTTTTCCCTTCTGAAGTGAGTACCACTGGCCAATCAACCAAGTTAAGAATTATTCCACAGAAAGAGTTAACATAAGGTGCAATTTACAAAATGAAGATCAGCAGTGTAGAGAAAGCTGGCTGTGCTTCGCAACATCTGCTAATCATAGAAATAGGGCAATTATATCTTCAGTATTTCAGATATTCTCCTTATGAGTATTTATTTTACACAGCAAATAAAATCCATATGCACATTTTTTTAAAAAACATCAACAGTATTAAAGCATGTCATTTTCAGTCTGTCTGTAAGGATACACTCAAGTGGCCCTGTGAACTTATAAAATAATTAGGTAGTGTGATTACTACAAATAAAATTTAAAAATCATTAATGAATTTCTACTTCTGAAACTGTTAGGAAGTGGTGTGGCTTTCTTATGAGAATTTGAGCACTGACTGCATTATAATCAGCATCTTTCCTGGAATACTACCTGTCAACAATTACTTTAATACCTAAGGGAAAACCTATATGCAGAAATGGAAGTGATTAGTGGTGGGTTTAGATGAATTTATTCCTTAGGGGAAATGACAAATTCACAAGGTCAGAAAAATTAAATGTTGGCTACTATCTGCAAGAAACTTTAAAATGAACCCCCCCCCTCTCTCTCTCTCTCTCTCTGTGTGTGTGTGTGTGTGTGTGTGTGTGTGTGAAGGACAAAGTTTAAGAATGGTTACTCTTGGGAAAAAATTGTCATCACTTTTTGGTAATAAAGCAAAATGTTCTGCTTATATACCGCCACATAGCACTTCAAACACTCTCTGGGTGGTTTACAATTTAATTATGGAGGCTACACATTCCCCCCTCCCCCGCCAGCAAGCTGGGTACTCATTTTACCAACTTCGGAAGGATGGAAGGCTGAGTCAACCATGAGCCAGCTACCTGGGACTGAACCCCAGGTCGTGAGCAGTTTTTTGTTGCAGTACAAATATTTAACCACTGCACCACGATGGTATAGACAAGTACTGTAGCAGGAAAGAAAATTCCAAACATACAACTGAAATTCTCTTTCCATCCTTTTATAAACAGCCATAAGCAGACAAACCAACAGCAGGAAACCTGAAAAAATATTATCTTTACAAATTATCTCCTTAAACTCTTACAGCAATATATATGGCATAATAGATATGTTTTGTTTAAGTTATACCAGCACATTGTGTATTACAGTTTTTTTCAGTAGCAAAAAACACACAGTTTTTAAATCCTGCTGATCATACCTTCAAAGAGACAAATTTAGGGGGGAAATGTATTTGAAGACTGCTGACACAGAAGAACAATATTCAGCAGTTTACATGCTCTGCAAGCTAACAACACAAAATTCACCTAAAATAACTTCAAGGAGAAACGCTGCCTCTGCAAAATCATTGATATTCACATCATAGCAGAAATCCAGATACTGTCAGCAGCAGCAAGAAGAGATGTAAAGGCACAGGTTTTAATGCATAAGCGATATAAAAAAGAAATCAGGGAATATGTGTCCGTTCATTAATCTTTTTTAAAAATCCTAAAGTTCCTTCATATATTTAAAGGTTGCAAACTAGGTAAGTCCTTGTTTCTTAGTGAAGGGGCTGTTAACCAATTCAGTAGATGGCTGAAGCAATAGAAAAGAAAAGAAAAAAGTCAAATCTGAGGGCCTATCGCATGACATGATTTGACACTGCAGACAACAAAGGACACTTACTGCTTTGCCTTGCTTGCTGCCAAATGTTATCCGGTGAATGTTTTCTCTGGTAGTTATCATTCCATCTCACTTTGAGTGCTGCGGAAGAGCTGTCTTAAGCCTGCTGTGAAATGTTTGGTACTCATTCACATATGCTCAAATGTATTAACACTATAAACAGACCTTAACCCCCCTCCCCAATTCAAGTGTTCAGAAACCATGCAGGATACCCAACAAGAAGTTGTTGGCCTTCTAGTCTTGCCATCATCAATCTCATTGCTAACTGAAGCATGGAGCACCAGAAGTCTGAAGAGAATCTTTATTCTTGTTCACATCTCTGCAATAATCATGTAATTAAAGAATTATAGAACTGGAAGGGTTCTATAAGGCTACTGAGACCAACATTCTACTCAGTAGAAAAATATTCAATTTTCATTGAATATTTTTAAAATATTCACCCCAATTTTTAAAAATATTCAATGGAAAATTACTGATCTCGGACATTCAAATGGCAGGCTTCTCTTTCCCTAGCAATTTTAGGAGATCCCTTGAAATTTGTAAAAGTTAGGGTTTCTGGGGGTAGAGATATTAAGCTCCAAAAAAATTGGGGAGGGGTTGCTTAATGGAAGGAGTCAGTGTCTTCAGGATGCTTTACCATTATAGGGTTAATGGACAGCTTCCCCTTAGTGCACTGATCCACATGCCTTCAATTAAGTTCCCCCTGCAGCCCCTTTGGAGCTCAATAACCCCATTCCTTGTACCTTAAACCTCTCCAGATTGGGGGTGCTTCAATGGGAGAGTGTGAGGAAGCTCCACTGTGATTTCCACACTGCTAGCTGCCTGGGATCACTATTTTCAAGCACATAACATTGCAATTAGATTTTTTTCTGGGGGCACCCCCTTTGAAATTTAATAACTCATCCCCCCAAAACCCAAATCTCTCCAAATCTGGAGGGCTTAAAGGAGAGAGCCCAAGGAATGTACCCACCAAATATGGTGCCTCTGGGAGTCAGGGGACCTGTTTTACAGATTAATAAATTGGTTCATTACTGGTACATTTTGTATGATTCTTTTAAAAAAACTCATTGAAACAAATCGAATCATGGGAGAATGAAATGAAATGAATTTCAATTTTCCTATTTTATGCCCATAGCTTATGCACTGTATAATAGAGGGTTTTTTTTGTTATATGCAATTAATATTTTGCATGTCCTTTTGCTTTCTCTCCACAATGTGTGATTTTTCTGCAGTTTATTCTTAGAGTCACTTTTAAAATGGAGACTTTAGTGTAAAATAAAACAAATAAAAGTAAATAACACACAATTGACATACAAAACAGAAAAGTCAGACATGAAGAAGCTGGAAAAAACCCTTGGGTCAGGAGCTCTTGCTGGACTCCAAGATGAAGATCATCCATATTGTAGTATCCCTGATTACTAGGTGCATCTGAAGAAAGCTGACAGGGAAAATTATTCCTTCAAAATGTATGGGCATAATGGGCTGCCAGAAAAATAAATAAGTGGGTTATATATCAAATCAAGCTGTGAAGCTCCACTAGAATCTAAACTGATGAAACAGAAGCTACTGTGCTTTAGATATACCATGAAAAGCCAAGACTCTTGTCAAGAGCTCAAGACTGAAAAAGACAATAATGCTTGGAAAAGATAAAAGGAATAAAATTAAGAGGAGAACCTGACATGAAATGGATTGACTTAATAGAGTAAATGACAGACATTAATTGGCAAGACCAGACAGGAATGTTAATGATAGTATCTTTTGGAGGCCATTAATTTGTAGGATAAGCATTAGTCAGAAACAAGCAATGCATAATAGCACAAGTGCTTTTTCTTCACTAGAAGGACATTCACTTTACAGAACTCAGGACTCTCTATAGGATAGGCTGTTAGGCAACAGGCCTCAACTTGAAATTCAATTTTGAAACAAGCAGATGGCTTTAAATGTGTTCATCAGCATCCTTACTGAGAAGCAAACACACACATCATGTAGTCTTAATTTTACCCACAATTGCAAGATATACTGCATTTCCAATTAAACTGCAATAATTATTTCTAAATTTGCATTCATACATACAAGTACAAATGTGCCAACTAGACACAAAATTTATAAAAAGTATATTGTACCCTTAATTATTTGGTATGTAATTAACTTCTTTTTTTCTAATATGTAGCAGCCTACCCATTTCATGGAAATCAGAGCATCAGTGCTAGGTTTTAGGCATTAAAGGCTTCTCTTCATTCTAAGGCTCCCAAAGACCTTCCCAAACTGAAAGGGATCCCAGGGGGAGGGGGTGGGGAAGGACAGAGAGAAAAATTAAAATCAAGATTACTGTCTGAGACTAAAAACGACATAAGGATTTGCTTGCATGTAGTTGTATTATGTTGATTAATACTGTACTAATTTAAGTCATATGTGGCATATATGATAACACCTATTTTTTATGAATTTGGTTTTAGGCTTATGGTATTAAATAATATATATTTTGGCACCACATTTTTAAGTTTTGATATAACTGTATTATATTATAATTATTTAATAACATAATATTAGTTATAATTGCTAGATGCTTTTAAAGCTGCATTTTATTAATTAATTGTCTCTTGGATTATCTTCTAGATTGTAAACTTGCCCATGAAAAAGGCCTTTGTGTTATCTTTTAAACATAATAAATATCCGCTTCTGCTTCCTTCAGCAGACAGAGATGTTTGTCTCTTCTTCATTTGCAGTCCATTGGGTGCACCAGTTTTTGCTTTTTGCATTCATTTACTGTTGCAACAGGTATCTGATGGTTTGGCAGCCCGTCCCCTCCAGGAGGCACCCTCTCAAAAACTTAACCCAGAGGAGGTAGGGAAGCTTCTGAGTGTGAGCCTGCTGGAGGGGTCAGGACTAGAGATGGGCACGACCAGGAAAAATGACGTTTCGAGTTGTCGTGTGTCGGAGCCGGCCCGTTTCGGCTCGTTTCCGTTTGTCACGAAATTTTTCAAAAACTTGTCGTTTTGTTTGTCGTCTGTCGATAGTACTAGTTTAGGGGGGTAGGGTAGCAGGCTCCTGGAGGCACCTCTCTGGGGTGGGTGCCTCCTCTGGCCCGCTACGAAGGGAAGGCATTTAGCAGGCTCCTGGATGCACCTCTCTGGGGTGGATGCCTCCTCTGGCCCCCTACAAAGGGAAAAGGAAGGGTACATGACCGTGTAGCCATTGCGTACCAAGTGGCACTGGCAGAGGCACCTCTCTTTTGGGTGCCTCTAGCTCACCAAGAAGGACAGCATACTGGCGTAGAGAGTTTTTTGGAACTTTGGACTGGTGAGCGAGGTGAAAGAAGAATGCCTCTGCTGGGCGCCCTCTGACTCACTAAGAAGGACAGTGTACTTGCGTGTAGTGCAATGTGAGTACAGATCTGGCTTAGGGTTGGGGTTAGGGCAAGGGCTAGGCTTAGGGTTATTACAGGTAAGGTTAGGGTGATTTAGTGAGCTGCACCTCTGGGTGCCTCTGACCCACTAAGAAGGACAGTGTACTGGCGTATGGGTTAGGGTTAGGGTTAGGGTTAGGGCTAGGGTTATAGTGGGCTTTTTATGCCCGACTGGCACATCCCAGAAGTCTCAGTCAACACCTGGCCAAGTGGCCATGCGATTGGTGGAATGGCTCCAAAAATTTGCATGGTCCCATCCCATGGCCAGCCCATCATTGCGCAGGTGTAAAAAAATAAAAATAAAAATAAAATAAAATAAAATCAATGGGATTGGAGACAGTCGTTTAATGCAAGACAAACCCACTGCTGCTACTGTAAAAATTCAGGCAGTTAAAATACCTAATTTTCGCATGTTTCTCTGTGGTGCTTTGGTGGGTTTTTGGACCACGTTCAAAAAAATATTGTGGTCGCCATTTTGGATCCCCCCGCACCGCATGGCATGGCGAGATGACGAGGATGGCCCCCCCCAGCCTGGTACAAGCAGCCCAGGACAGGAGAGGGGGGAGGCCAGGGACCCCCCCCAGTAACCACCCCTCTGGTAGGTGCCCTCACTCAGGCAGGCATATTTTCACCTGCTCTTTTGGCCGGGAATTGGGGTTTTTTTTCAAAACTTTTTTTCTGTGCCGCTCGGCATCGCACGATCGCCGCGATGCCATGAACGACAATGACAAATCAGACCCAATTTTTCTTTTATTGGTTCGAGTTCGAGTTCTGACGGCTTAATTGTTGTTACCGTTTCCGTTGCGTAACGGAAACGAGGAACGGAAACGAGAATTTCATCAAGTCGTGCCCATGTCTAGTCAGGACATTGAACCACTGAAAATCTGTTGTGGCAGTAAATGAACCAGGATGAACCACCAACCTGGGGATTCATGTCCATCTCTATCTGTTGTTCTATATGTTGTCTTGTGTGGGAGTTCATAAATCTATGTGGGCATAAGCACAAGACTCATTAGAGTCTTGGAACACTGCTGAAGAATAAAGAATTGTGTCCTAAGGCATTCGTTGTGACACATTATACTAAGAAAAATCACTTAGATGAAGATTTGAAATATTATGTCATTTATAAAAACATACTACACTCATACAACATATTAATTAAATGTACAACATTTTTTTACAGAAAAAACTGTTTTTGAAGCCACAAGTTTTGTTATGTAGGCCCAGAAGGTATGAGTTTGAGTTTAGATTTGTCATCCTTTATTTAAGACACTATGCCTTTAAGTCATCAGTAAGGAATTTTATCTGGTTCAGCTTGATACACAGACTGAGAACCCTTTTCCAACTGAGGGAGTCCTGGAGGGCTTTATCAAGGTGAAATGTGAGTATATTTTAGAAAAAGACATGGGAATGTACCACTATTTTTAAACCAAACATCTTGGTCTGAAAAAGTGTTTGTTTAGATGATATTATGGTACTGGTCTTGCATTGGAATTCCAATTTTAAGATTTAAACACTGACAATTTGTTTCAGAAGAAATATAATGCAAAGGGCAAGATGACTACAAGGCTCTAGTGTAGGAGCTCAAGGCTCATCAAGCACAAACCATCAGTGCCTATGGAAATATTTGGAAAAGATTTTAATAATGCATTTATGAGTGGAGGTGGGCATGGACCTCGTTTTAGAGGTTTATGTGGGATTGTATGTGCACCACATATTTTTCCTGCATTTCTGGTGCATGATTCCTCCCTCACCAGGTGGACAGTAGATATCTCCTGCTCTTTGACCAGTCACTGGCATGAACATCTGCATGTCTGTTCTGCTTCATCTGAGTGGGGCACACCCAAGGAGATGACACAGGGCAGTATGTGCTCCTGCCACGGACTAGCTGAACAGCCAACAAGCAGAAGGAGAGGACCATGCTCAGGCTGGTGAGTGGGGGATCCAGCCAGGAAGATGGGAGAAGGGAACATGTAGGCACCTATAGTGCTGCAAGTAAGAACCAACATGATTCACTAAGCTGAAGTTCAACCCCATCTCTATTTATGAATCATATAACCTGAGGAAAACTGTATTGCAGCTAATTACAACTCTGTATGATTGTACTAAAAAAAGTAGTGATAATGACTGTGAAGAAGTGAGTTGTAAGATCCTTTGTCAAAGAAAGCTGTGTTTTGTATTAGTCAATCAATTTTATTCGCTTCTCAGCCTTTTGGCTAAGATCAGGTGTAGTGTAAAATTGGAGCATAAAACTATAGCCATCTGCAATGTGTGTAGTAGAAAATGAATATTAAGGAAACATATGAATATGAACGTAGAAAGCTAATAATTGTATGGTTGTATGGAGTGTTCTACATTTGTAAATACTCCCTTAGCCAGGATTCATTCCTGTCATCTCATTTCTTTCTATGGAGACAGCTATGCAAACTGAATTTAGTTATTGCGTAAATTTCCCATGATTAACCATTCCCACAACTACCAGTAGTCTTTAGTTTATACATACATGTATGTGATACTATTGAACTGTGGATGGCTTTACTTATTAGGTATTCACATGGAAATGTTTGTTTCTTGCAAAACAACAGGCCAAAATAAAACCTGCATGTTTTTATACCTTTGATTCTAGAAGTATTGGAAATATACAATAACCCCCTTTTAAATATAAAAGCTTAAATCTACGCCAGCAAATGGGCACTAGGTAGTATGCCTGAAATCCAGGCAAAAAACAGCCAAATGTGCATCATGGCAGGCCTACTCCTTCTGCAAGCCTGGAAAATGTGAAACTTCTCACACAGTGGACTGTCATATGTGCAAATGAAATGAAATGGACAAGCTTCTGACCTCTGGATTTTATTGCAATGAATTTATACAATTGCTACCTTCTCTGATCCCTTTTTGTGAATGGCTAGCAAAAGGTAATTTATAAAGAGCTTGAATAATGAGTTAGGAGCAGAGATTACTGGCTGGTTTATTTATTTAATTAATTAATTTATTGTACTTATATCCCACCCATATGGCCAAAGGGTCACTCTGGGCAGTTCCATATAGGCCATAGAACAGATGGTAACAACCTTAACTTATTACCAGACTCCCGTAGACTCCCATTTGTGATCAAGAGTTAAGAAAGCCCTGTATCTCATTAGAAATCCCTTGAGCCATCTGGCTTCCTTAAATTCGTGTACTGTAAGAACAACACTAAGGTTTTCCACTACATGGACAAATCTTGGAAGTGGTGGCTGCTTTCCCCATCTCCTTTAATTGGTTTGTTATTATCAACTGGGCTGATGAAGTGTGTGCATCTCTCCTACTCAGATGTCACTTCTTCAAAATTTCAAAATATTTTTAAAAATCTTGTTGTACATGTTTTAAAACCAGTTTTCTAAAATACATGGGACCTAACGGGGAAGCCCAATATTTTTCCTTCTATTTGCAATACTTTAGAAATCATTACCAGTTACCATATACCTATATGCAGATGATATTGCTCTTTTTAAAAGACTAAACTGCTTATTTCTTTATTTGGACAGAAATCACAGAATCTGCTTGGAAGCAGTCCTATGATTTCGCTCTATATACACACATAAAATTGGTATACATAGGTGATGTTTTTAGTTAGTTGCAGAAACTATCTTCAGTGCAGCTCTGGCATATGAACTGGCTCCAGTTGATAATTTATCCTAACAGTTACTGATCTATGAATGATAGCACAGGTGACATGGAAAGAAATATATGGGTGCAGTTTCTACAATAGCTTTTTTTAAAAGGAAATTTCAGTAGATATGGGTATTTATTCTTTAGCTATACTGCTCTGAAATAATTGGTATTCTCTTATTTTTTATTTGTTTGTTTGTTTGTTTGTTTGTTTGTTTGTTTGTTTAATCCAATTTATATGACACCCACTACCCAAAGGTCTCTGTGCAGCTTACAACTAAAATGAACAGTTAAAATAAAACGTTACAAAGTCAGGGAACAATTAAAAACAATACAAACATTTAAATACAAACTCTTCGACATTCCAATATCAAAATATGTAAAATTTATTACATTTTTCAAGTTCTTACAAATTGCTCTGGAAACTCTTGAAATGCAAAGCATATGGGCCTTTAAATAATGATTTGCAACAACAACAAAAATAGCTTATCTTTTATAATTTTTAATTTTTATGTAGAATCTATAAATGATTTGTTGAATTACATTATCTCAGGTACTTTCTAACTAGAGATGGGCATGAAATGAATTTTTAATTCAATTTGTTATTCGTTATTTGTTTTGTTATCTAACAAATGAATAATGAACTGACCCATCAAAGAAACACAAAACGAAACGAAACAGAAATTTCTGCTTCATTCATTTCTTTTTTCATTTTCCCATAGGAATGCATTGAAGCAATGCATTCTTATGGGAAAGGTTTCCCTTGCAAATGGTGTGGGGAAACCGTGGACTTTTTCCTGCCAGAAGCCAGCGCTGCTGATCAGCTGTAGCACTGGCTATGGTGGGGAAATGATTTTAAAAGCCCACCATTTTGTCCACCATTTTCTGAGGGCTCGTGCCTAGCTGTCAATGGCTGGACCCCTTTAAACCTGGCCCAGTCGGTACCAGGGGCTCCCCCTGGTACCGATTGGGCCAGGTTAAAAGTGATCCAGCGACTGACAGCCCAGCAGGAGCCTTCAGAAAACAAGTCAGGAGGGAAGCTGCAGTGATCCTGCTGCCTTCCCGACCCATTTTCTGAGGGCTCCTGCTGAGCTGTCAATCGCTGGACCCCTTTAAACCTGGGTCCCCCTGGTACCGACTGGGCCAGGTTTAAAGCAGTCCAGTGACTGACAGCCTAGCAGTAGTCCTATGAAAATGCTAGGGAGGGCTGTTCCAGGGACCCAGCTGCCATCCCTAGCATTTTCAGAGAGCTCCTGCTGACCTGTCATCAGCTGGCCCCTTTGAAAATGGCCCATTGACCACCAGGGGTTCTCCCCGGTGCTGACTGGGCCATTTTATAGGGGTCCAGCTGATGACAGCTCAGCAGAATCCCTCTGAAAATGGTCGGGATGCCAGTTTGGAGCTCTCCCGCTGGGGTCCCACCCATGTTCAGACAGCTCCTGCTGACCTGTCATCAGCTGGGCCCCTTTAAAAATGGCCCAGTTGCCACAAGGGGTTCTCCCCAGTGCCGACTGGGCCATTTTTAAAGGGGCCCAGCTGATGACAGCTTGGCAGGATCCCTCTGAAAATCGCCCCATTGGCAATGCAGGAGCTCCACGCTGCCCCTGGGGCCATTTTCAGATAGCTCATGCTGACCTGTCATCAGCTGGACCCCTTTAAAAATGGCCCAGTTACCACCAGGAGTTCTCCCCAGTGCTGACTGGGCCATTTTTAAAGGGATCCAACTCATGACGGGTCGGCAGGATCCCTCTGAAAATGGTAGGGACGCCAGTTTGGAGCACACCCACTGGTGTTCCGACCATTTTCAAAGAGCTCCTGCCAAGCTGTCAGCGGCTGGGCCCCTTTAAAAATGGCCCAGTCACCACCAGGGGTTTGCCACAGTGCTGACTGGGCCATTTTTAAAGGGGCCCAGCCGATGACAGGGAAGAAGGGTCTCTTTAAAGGGATCTTCCCCACAGTGGATGACAGTGCCCGCTCGGCGCTGCCATCCGCTGCGGGGGAAAGAGACCCTGTTCCTTGCCTCCTCATGCAGAGGTGGAAAGAAGGGTCTCTTTGAGGTGCTGGCCCCAATCCAGCACCTGTCAGCTGAGAGGCGCTGGCTGAGGGAGCTCTTTCCCCTACCCCATAGTGGCTGGGGGGGGGGAGATTAAGCCCCTCTTTCCCCCAGCCAAAGTTGCACAAGCACCACACACACACACACACACACACACACAGCACACAAAACGAATAACAAATCAATGAATCAACAAAATGATATTTTTTTAAAAAACCAAATGAACTGAACTCTAAAACAAAACAAAACAAAACAAATCACCAATTTTTGGTTAATGCCCATCTCTATTTCTATCTTATAAAAGCTTCTCTCAAGAGGTTAATTGAACATGAAAGAAAGGAACCAACAACATTTCCAAAGAAAGGGAGTTCCATAATTTGGGTGCAGTCCCTTGAGCCCTCACCTCAACCAAGTGCTTGTGAAAGTGGTGAGATTGACATGTGTAGGGGTTCATACAATATCTTTGATATAAAGTAATCCCCTGCCCATTGTGGGGGGTTAGGGATCCTACTTGACCCATGATAATGAAAAATCTGCAGTATGTGGATATTGGGTGCGGTCAGGACTAGGGCCTATCTGGGGCCTCCTACACTTACCTGAGGCCTGGTGCTGCCCCATAAGTTGGCCCCATAAGTGGTTTCCAGTGATCCAGAAGTCACTCACTAGAAACCACTTCTGGGGCCTCCGACAAGCCCGGGAAGCCTGTCAGAGGCCCCAAAAGTGGCTTTGGGCAATCCAACAAATTACGAAAGTGACTTCTGGTTTGCCAGAAACCAGTTCTGGGGCCTCCAACAGGCCTGGGAAGCCCATTGAAGGCCTGTTCAGGGCAGCACCAGGCCTGGGGTAAGTCCCGCAATATACCGGGACCACAATATATGAAACACGAAATGGTGGGTCAAAACTGTAGCCTGGTCCTGAGCTATAAAGGGCTTTAAAGGTCATGACCAGCACATTCAGTCACAAATGAAAGTTTCCCTATCCAGTACTACATGCCAAGGAGACTCCAATATCAGTGCTATAAATTCAGGCAGGATGGGTGTTGAAAATAAAGATGCACCATACACCCACAGAATGCCTATTCCATCCCAAGCCCCAGCTTTCAAATGAAGATACTCATATCTAATGGGCCTTGGAACAGGACATCTGGTAAACATAAGATAATTGCTATAGACTGCTGTGACTAGAGATGGGCACGACTTGAAAAAAATTTTTTTCGAGTTGTCGTTAGTCGGGCCGGTTCCGTTTCGGCTCGTTTCCGTTTTTCGTGAAAATTTGCAAAAATTCGTCGGTTTGTTTTTTAGTTTTTTCGTTGTTGTTAGTACTGGTTTGGGGAGGGGGTAGCGGGCTCCTGGAGGGAGCTGCAGGAGTCAGCCAGAGCCACAAGTGACGGACTGGCAGACTCTTTGCACCCGCTGTGTCTCACGTACTTGCATGTAGTGCAATGCAAGTAGATCTGGCTTAGGGTTAAGACGGGTTAGCGGAACGGCTAGGGTTAGGCTAGTTACGGGTGAGGTTAGGGTGAGTATTGGGGTGCACCTCTGGGTGCCTCTCTGACCCACTTAGAAGGACAGTGTACTGGCGTATGGGTTAGGCTTAGGGTTCGGGTTTGGGCTACGATTAGTGGGCTGTTTATGCCCGATTGGCACATCCCAGAAGTCTCTGTGGTCAACCTGGCCAAGTGGCCATGCGATTGGTGGAAAATTTGCATGGTCTACTCCCATGGGCGAGCCCATCATTGCAAATGTGCAGGTGTAAAAAAATAAAATAAAATAAAATCAACGGAGACTTTTTTTTGCAAGAAAAACCCACTGCTGCTACTGTAAAAATTCAAGCATTTAAAATAGCCAATTTTCGCATGTTTCTGTGGTGCTTTGGTGGGGTTTTGGGCAACGATTTCAAAAAAAATATTGCGGTCGCCATTTTGGATCCCCCACCACCACATGGCAAATGGATGCGCCCTCCCAGGCTGGTACAGTCAGCAAAACCTGGCCATGCGATTGGTGGAATGGCTCCAAAACTTTGCATGGTCCACTCCCATGGGCGAGCCCATCATTGCGAATGCGCAGGTGTAAAAAAATAAAATAAAATAAAATAAAATAAAATCAACGGAGACTTTTTTTGCAAGAAAAACCCACTGCTGCTACTGTAAAAATTCAAGCATTTAAAATAGCTAATTTTCGCATGTTTCTGTGGTGCTTTGGTGGGGTTTTGGGCAACGATTTCAAAAAAAATATTGCGGTCGCCATTTTGGATCCCCCGCACTGCATGGCAAATGGATGCGCCCTCCCAGCCTGGTACCAGCAGCGCAGCAGTAGCAATAGCCAAGGAGAGGGGGGTGGGGAAAACCCCCCCCAAATAAAACACCCTTCTGGCCTGGTAGGTGCCCTCAGACAGTTTTCGCCTACTTTTAGGGCCGGGAATCGGTTTTTTTTTTTAACTTTTAAAAACTTTTTTTCTGTGCCGCTTGGCATTGCGCGATGCAAGTAACGAGCACGACAAATCAGACCAAATTGTTCGTTCGTCGGTTCGAGCTCGAATTCTGGTGGAGTAATTCCCGTTTCCGTTTCCGTAGAGTAACGGATACGAGTAACGGAAATGGAAACGGGAATACCGCTAAGTCGTGCCCATCTCTAGCTGTGACGCTCCCTCTTCCTTCCCCAGGTCTTCCTGCTGCACAGAGTATCCTGATGTGCAGCATCGTTCTACAGAGATGAACAATCTCTGTAATACATGACAGATCAGCATGCTCACCCAGGATAAAATCCCGAATGGCTGCTGTTCTACATTTGACTGACCTGGCATTCAAATATAAAAATCCTTACACTTCCTTCCACAAAAATTAATGACTTTGCACTATGTGTGTGTTGCATTGTTACAGTAGTGAATGACTCTTCATGACCCCATGTCCATAGAGTTTTATTGTCAGGAATACTGGAGTGGTTTGCCAGTTCCTACTCCAGGCACCTACAGCACTTGGTATTACCTGGTGGTCTCCCATCCAAGTACTAACCAGGGCCGACCCTGCTTAGCTTCCGAAATATGCAAGATTGGATGTGCTTAGGGCATCTAGAGCAATATATATCATTTATGAACCTTTATTTAAAAGGTCGAGTGTTTAAACAGATGATGCTAAAAGAAAAATATTACATTTAGGAAACAGTATTTTAATTCTGCTCCATGCAGGTAAACAAATACTTCTACAAATTATCTTGAAGCACCAGACAATAAAACAATGTTAGATAGAAAGTGCAAACATACAGCTTATTTTATAATCTTTTTTTTTCTAAAACAGCAGTTAATTTACAAAAAGGTGCAATTTCAACTAAAAAATGTCATGAAACCTACCCGCCAGATTCCTCATTATAGCTACTCTGCCTCCCATGTTCTCTGACTTGCAGCACCCAGAGAAAGGGAGAGAGATTGGGGAAGGCTTTGAGTCCTGGCCAGGACCCTTCACCCCACAACAGACACCCACCCTGTAGGCAGTGAATGATCCTGGGGTCCAATCCAAAAAAATTAAAATAGGCTGCCACCAGTTCCCCCTAAAAAAAAAAATCAATATTAGCACAGCTTGACTGAGGCGCAAGACTGGAAGTAGGTACTATAGCAGTGATGGCGAAACTTTTAGAGACCGAGTGCCCAAACTGCGATTCAAAACCCACTAATTTTCCGCAAATTGCCAGTATGGCCATTTAACCTGAATACAGGTGGCTGTGAAGGGGCGATGTCAGGTGCCCACTAAAAATGGCTCTGAGTGCCACCTTTGGCACCCGTGCCATAGGTTCGCCAACACTGTACTATAGCTACCCTCTCTGTCAGCTTCTAGACACTGGCTTGAAAGAATTTATATGGCTTATTTTTAAGAAAGGAAAAGTAAGGAAGAAAAGATAAATTCACTAACAGAAAACCAGATATAAAAGCAAATATATACAAAACAACTAAGAAACTACCTGCCATTTTTTCCATCTTGCCAAGTACTTTATTGTGAGTAGGATGGTGTGCCCTCCTCTCCAGAGAAAACACCTGGACAAGAAAACTCGAAGGTCCAACCCAGTCAAGAGGGAGGGAAAGGGGAAGCCATGGAGGTAGGGGACACAGGAGATGTAACAGCCGAGGTGGTGTTAGGAGGATGGGCAGGTGAAGGCTGGAAGGAGGAAGAAGGATTGGTGGAGGTGGTAAAAGAGGATCTCTGGACGGGGGAGTGGGTGACCTTCAAATTCACGCGGGAAGTGGCAGAATGGGAGTGGAAAGAAAGAAAGGCGCAAGAGGCTCCATTTTGGGGGCAGACGGCAGAGAGGAAGCATAGGAGAGACGTGTGGTAGTATTTCATGCGCAAGGCCTGCTGTTGAGAGCAACAAAGAGCCTTGGCTGAGATATGGCAGAATACCCATGGAGCCAAGAAGAAGAGCTTGGGGGAGAAGACGAGCCAGAAGATCCCACCATGGCTGTGGCGGGAGTTGCAGGTAAGAGCCCTTCCATAGTAAAAAGTTTAGCCAGGCTTAGTATGGATCCAGTCTGGCCTGCAACTCTTGCCCCCCCTCGCATTTGGAGGTGTACTGTGGAACCTGGTTTAACACCCAGGCAGATAGCTGAGTTTTGGTTTGAGGCTGAACCCTTGAACCCGGAGTAGGGAGAATGTGCTGGTGAAGACCCAGATGTTAACGCTAGTTTTACAAATAAAAGTTGTAAGTTTGCAAAGCAGCCAGCGTTGTCCTTGCTGCCGTCTGGTGGGCAACAGAGGGAGGGAGAAAAAGGGGGCAACCCTCACATTTATAGTACATCTAAGAAATAACTCCTGGCAACTCCATCTTTTGCCATTTTTTAACCTTTTGGTACAGCTCTGAGGAACAGGGTTTTTCCTTTGAAATATTAGCACCTTTTATGTTATTTTTCTAGTAGCCTGTTCTACTTTTATATTTGGGTTTTGTGATGGCTGCATGGCTCCTCAACTTGTTTTGCTTCAATTTTATATACAAAACAGTAGCACCCTGGAAATCAATAAAGACTAACTTACCCTATCAATGCCACCTCAGTAAAGTGGCACAGGGGATGGACTCCCTAAGTTCCCAAGCACAATGTCTTACACAGTGGTCTCCTCGTGAGTCACACCATCACTAGGGAAATGAAGTACAGCTTCCCAAATACTCAGATGATCAATTCCCATTTCACTGGAAAATGAATAGTCCATCAACACCTGGGCTGACCATCATATAATTACTCTCTTAATCCATTTTCTTACATGCTCCTTCCCTAGCTTCAAAGTCTGCATGCCCTCAGGTAAGGAAGCATGCCAACTTCCTAATTCATACAGATGACCTGGTGATTACTTTGATATACAAAGATACAGTTTAAGGTGTTATGCTCCTCTTTGAAGTTGTATTGATCTCAATCTTACTTTGAAGTGACCCTGGACAGGAATACCCCCAGTAAGAAAATCAAACAAATTGCAATTTGCAAACATTCTCAGTGAAAATTCAACTTCCTCAGGAAGGCGGTCAACATTTCGTACAAAAATTGTAGTTTAGAGTCTCAAGTATTCATGGCAGATGCCTGTGCCAAACCTGTCACCATGAGATGAATTCAGACTCAGGTTGCAAACGTCACCATGGTGAAAGGCCCCAGAACCATCCCTTGCAGCATGGTTGGTTTAAAGGTTGTGGGGGGGGGGGGGAGAGAGAGATTTAGATGAATTACAGCATGTCACTCTACTCAAACCTACAGTAATTGCAGCTAATCTTAACTATGTTTTGTTAAAATAGGTCAACTTCAAATTATGGATGACATTGACCACAGTTAGGATGAATGAGACTACATAAGAAAAGGTGCAGTGAAGGACAGTGAATCCAGTGTCTGCAGCTAGCCATAACATCAGCAAAATGTAACCAGTATAAAGAACAGTAGATAGGTTACTAGAATGGGCACATTTGCTCATAATTCTCTTTATAGTTAAATGCTGTACTTCAGCCAAGATCTGAGGTTCAAGCTTTCCTAATTATATATGTATTTCTAATGGTATATAATCACCAAATCATTAATGTTCTGAAATAATTGTAAAAGTAATTTGAAAAGTTTTTATTCTAAAAATGAAAACTTCATCTCGTTGTAAATATTAAGATTAAAACAACTCCAGCAAAAATGAGTTTTTATGTAGATCAATCATGATTTAAATCAAGCCTTACTGACTAGTGATTTAAATCGTGATTTAAATAAAAGTGATTTAATTCAAATCCATCCTGATTTATATACAGTAAATGGGAAAACTGACATCAATCCTGTACCACAGTTGAACATCACACCATCTAAAGTTTTAAAAGCAATGGGTTTATTAAGATTTCCTTTTTAAATAAGTTGCCTGAAGAATAATTGTGGCAATCCTTTTCAAAAATAAAGTACTAAATTTGAATAGTTGCACTTTATTACTACTATTATTACTTATTATTGTCAATGACTCTTAATACTAGTGTTGTTTCATTTTATACATTACTCATGTTCATTGTCAAATGCCCGGAGAGTGTGTACCTCACCAGTTAGTGATTAATTCTGTAAACGAATGAATGTTGTGTAGCCTTCATTCATTGCTCAGCTAAGATTGTTGGGATTCGGGTAATGGTTGGCACTATTGGAAATACTATTTTGCATGATTTGCTAGGTCTAAAAACAAGTGGAAAATTTATCTCAATTTACAATGCAGCACATTTTTCACATCTGTAAAAATGTAATTATATGGTTTCGTAATATAAAAGACCTTACTGAATACACTTAACATACATTTAGCAAGTTCAATCTAATTAAAATTTGTGTTAAGTACCAAAATGGTGGTATTATATAAATTAAACATGTACAACAAGAGAATTTTTATCACTACTTATTTTATCAGTTCTGTTTGTAAACAGTGGTTCAGCAGACACTTTTCAAATCATGAGAACAAAATACAATGAACACCAAACAGTATCCTATGAAATAGATGTATTACAAATAATTATGCTAGCACAATGAAGCAAACAGCATAAAATTATGTAAGTAAAGTCCAATGTGGTTGATTTCTTTGCTTATCCTTGTAATCACCTGTGTGGGAAAACCAGAGCCAAACCAACCAGCTACACTGTTGCATCTTATTAACAAACTGAGCTCCACGGACCATTTGCTGAATGGAACAAAAATCCTTTCATGTGTTTGCAAGGCCCATTTATGTGACTTAGTCAATGACCCCTCCTCTTAAAAATAAACTCTGAAAAATGGGAACACGTCTCGTGAGGCTAGAATTGTGAAGGAAGTCTACAAAGCATCACCTAATTGATGGACCTCTATCATCTACCTTCTTTACTATCAATGACTATCATTGATGACTATCAATGATAGTCATCACTTCCTTCCACAAGAGAATATCAAAACAGCCGTACTTATAATTTGAAAAGGTGATTAAAGCAAACCAGCCGATCTTTTCCCTTAACAGTTTGCTGGATATTACATGAAAAAATATATATCAAAAAATTAATTCATCGGTTTGAGTCTAAGGAGATGATTGGAGAAGAAGAGCTGGTCTGATGTAATCATTCAACAATGGTTCACTATGTGTGTGTGTTTTTCTAAAAAAATCTCACTTGATCTACAGGCATGTCAACCTGAAATGCAGACTTTTATATGCAGCATGCATTGATTTCTCAGCAGTTATTAATAGACATGGGCACGACCAGAAAAAATGACATTTCGAGTTTTTGTTTGTCAGAATGGGTCCGTTTCGGGTCATTTCCGTTTGTCGTGAAATTTTTCAAAAATTTGTCAATTTTGTTTGTCGTTTGTCGTTTGTCGTTTCCACCGCAATTTAGCGCGATTTGACTTCCCAGAGCATAGGGGTGTCCCGCAATCAGGGCCGGCGCTAGGTGTTTTTGCGCCCTAGGCAGTGGGCGGGGTGGGGGCGGGTGGGGGGGAGGTGCGGGCGGGCGGCGGTGGCAGGGGGCCATGGGCGGCGGCCGTGGGCGGGCGAGTAGGTGGGCGGCGGCTGGGGCCACAGGCAGGTGGTGGCGCGGGTGGACGGGCGAGTGGGCAGTTAGGATATCACTTAGGATAGAGGTTCTGTTCAAATGTGTGTGTGTGTGCAAGCAAATTGAAGTTGGGAAAATAGAAAATAAATGGTAGTATATAATATATTTTTAAAATAAATCCACACCTCCCACTCCCAGTCGAACCTCCCCCTTTATCCAATATCAGAAAAAAAATCCTCACAAGCTGCCAGAGAAGAAATAAAGAATAAACTGCTATTCCCTTCAGCAGACAAAGCTGCAGGGAATCAAAGAAATTATTTTCTAAATTCAATTCCCTCCCTGCCTGCCTAACTTAAATCCTAAAGCCTCCAGCCTCCCTCCTCAATCTCGATCGGATCACACCAGCACCAGCAGCCAGCCCTCCTCCCTCAACCACATCCATACACTCGACTGCGATTTCTGGAAGGTGCCTCGGCTTTTTATGCCCTCCGAGACATCCAGAAGTGTCAGTCAAAAACCTGGCGATGCTATTGGTGGAATGGTTTAAAAAATTTGCATGGTCCCATCCCATGCCCAGCCCAAATGGGCAGGTCTAAAAAAATATAAAAATAAAATAAAATAAAATAAAATCAATACGACGTTTTATTGCTATAAAAAACCCACTGCTGCTACTATTAAAATTCAGGCATTTAAAAGAAATAAATTTCACATGTTTCTGTGGTGATTTGGTTTGTTTTTTGACCATGATTTCAAAAGAAAAATTGTGGTTGCCATTTTGGATCCCCCCACCACCACATGGCATGGCGAGACTATGAGGATGACCTCCCCCCAGCCTGGTGCAAGCAGCCCAGGACAGGAGAAGAGGGGGGAAGGCCAGGGAACCCCCAGAAACCACCCCTCTGGTAGGTGGCAAAGCCTCAGGCAGGCATATTTTTGCCTGCTTTTTTGGCCGGGAGTTGGGTTTTTTTAAAAAAAACTTTTAAAAACTTTTTCTGTGCTTCTCATTGCGCGATCTCTGCGATGCCACAAACGGAAACAAAAAACCCCACAATTTTTTTCTTTTTTCAGTTCGAGTTCGAGTTCTGATGGCTTAATTATCGTTACTGTTTCCGTTACGTAACGGAAACGATAACCAAAAACGGAAACGACAATTTCACCGAGTCGTGCCCATGTCTAGTTATTAATTCTGTTATCCAGGATTTTCTCTGAGATAAAACCTCTGCATAAAAAATGGTTCATTTGATTAATGACATCACACAGAACAAGCGAAGTTATCCAGGTATTTAGGACTAAGCTTCTCTCTCTCTCTCTCTCTCTCTCTCTCTCTCTCTCTCTCTCTCTCTCTCTCTCACACACACACACACACACACACACACACACACACACACACACACACACACACACACACACAATATGTGGCTGGAAGAGAGCCTTAGACTGAAAGAAAGATGAACAAGTGGATATTAGATATAATCAAGTTTCAATTATCTCTGGAGGCAAGAATGTTGAAACTGAAACTGCCCTCTTTTGAGAATATCATGAGACGGCAGGATACTCTGGAAAACACAATAATGCTTTAAAAAGTGGAAAGTTACAGGGTACTTGGCTATTATAAAAGTGGTCATATCTCAAAAATGTCTGGAAACACTGCCCTAAAGGAAAACCACAGGGTTCTGACTATTTAAAATTTTGAGAGGGCAGCACATTATTTCATGCTCCAAAATAGGTACTTGTATGTCAAATTACCTATCCAAATGCTTCACCACAGTATTTAACTAGTATGTATGTATTAAATGGCAAAATAGTTTCGTGGCTGTACGGTGCCAATCTATGAATTCTGCAGTGGTTGAGGAATGATATAAACAGAGTCCCTTGAAAGAGAGAGTTTGTCCATGAGGAAGCCATGTGGACTGACTCCCTAAAGGTAGACAGAGGTTTTAGTTTGTAAGAGTGAAGCAGGACTTTTGAAGACAGAAACATTTTGGAGGCTGCTCATTCATAGGGTCACCCTAAGTCAGAGGCAACATGTCACCACACAACAGCAACAACATCGGACACAAAACAGCGAAAGAAACATCTTATTTGATGTTATGAACTCTTATTTATGCTACTAAAGACAAATTACTTCAACATTTTTTAATTCACACAGCTAACATAACCTCACAACATCACATGAAATTACGTTTTCAAGTACGTGTATTTTTATACAGTATTTTACTGTTTATTTTTAATGTGTGATTAATTGTTTTTAAATGTTAACACATACATAGTGTTTTTAAATTTCTTATTTTATTTATTGTGATTTGCCTTGGGTCCCCCTTTGGGAAAAATGTAGCATAGAAATAATTTAAACAAAAATAAACAATAAATCACAAGATTGTGAACATTTTGTATTTGGGGCTTTTTCTGCAGAAAATATAAATTTGTTGCTGTTAAACAAAAATCTTGCATTTTGCAGGGAAAACTACTATGTGAAAATTTATGGATCATATGAACAATATATTGTTAACTAGTAACTTAATTTTGATTAATACTGATGACCAAAGAAGGAAGAAGCAGAAGAGTGGCAGCAACAAAGCAGCTCTGGTTTATTCAGAAAATTAAAATCTTGCAGCAGTTAACAATTTCTGGGAGAAGATGTATTAATGTGCTGAGACCACTACTTTCATTAAGGTTGACAACACTTAGAAATATTTATTACATTTATAGCTAGAAAGTAGCAATAATAAAATTACTTTCTGAGCTTCTGCTGGGTATAAAACTTTGTAAAAAAAATCCTTTAACAAAAGTGTTTCTTAATCTGTATTATTACCACATACATTTTACCATTTTATATATTAATGGAAGATTAGACTGAAACTACCTTGGATCTCAGGAAGAAATATTAAAGGAGGCATTTATTGAAATCTGTCAGTTTTGTATCACACACTGCTGTCTGTAAAAATAAAGAGAAGACCTCTCCTTAAAACAGAACGAAAAATCTTAGTGGCAATAACTCTTCTGTTTCAAGTACATTTTCTACAGTAGTAAGAACAATTGCTGCCTGCAGATTTCTGAAAGCTATAGTTCAAAAAAGGACCATTTACAAGCTCTGGCTCACATGGTAATTGCTATCAATAGTCTGCAAGTTAGCTAAAATGTACATTTCAACAGAAAGAAGAAACACAAGCTGCACTGACTGGAACAATTTCTACCACCAGTGGCATTGTTCTTGTTCAGGATTCTGTGAAAAAGAGAGAATCTGGCAGAATTTCTTGAGAAGAATGGAAAAAAAATATGGAGGAAAAATAAAAGGAGAAAAAACAATAACCTCAAAGGAAACTAGGAAAACCTAGGAGTTGTGCCATGGTGAGACAAATAATCACTGAATAGTTGTGAGAAAAGACAAAACGGTTAGTGACCCTTCAGAAATAATGGTGAGTAGGACTGCAGAATATACTGAATATAATGACAAGAATCGAGATTTTTCATAAAACTACTTTGTGGGCCACATTCTATGGTTTTTCTGATCTCCCTAGAAATAGAAAGTAAAGTGTTGTCAAGCCCCGCACACAGAGCACACACACAAACAGGGTTCAGTTCTTTGCCAAGATCTTTAGTGGAAAGCCAGGCAAGTTCAAGTCCTTTGCTAACAATCAAGTGCCAGATAAATAACAGAATCCAACTCCCAGCAATTAACAGTCCAAGTCAAAACCAGAATATCTCACGGAAACCAGATGCCATACCCAAGGGAACAGATCAAGCCATTGTCCAGGAAGCCAGTCCAAAGTCAGGAAACAGAGCCAATGTCACAGACAGGAACATGGTTGCAAGTTCAAATGACGCATTGCTCCCACAGAGAGCTCAAGGTGAGCTTACCAGCTTTATCCCAAAACAGGGAACACACCCTTACTTCTGGAAAGGCTTCTGCTAGTACTCAGGGCTTCCCGACCTGATTCCCCGTCTAGCATCAAAGACCCTTTCCCTAGCTCTTCTGATAGCACATATTTGCAGAATCCTGCTCATGGCACTTCTAGGAGGAGAAGATATGTTTTCAGCTGAGTCATCAGACCCAGCTGCCTGCTGATTTGAGCTGCAAGGCTCCTCCATCAGCTCTTCACCATTTAACCCCTCAGAGTCAGGTTCTGTGACAGGCAGGGTCCTGGCAAGTGTACTGCTTATATACCGTCCCACACCACTTCAAGTAGTCTCTGGGTGGTTTACAGTTTTTTAATTACAGTATGCAGGCTACACATTGCCCCCCCCCAGCAAGCTGGGTACTCATTTTACCGACCTCGGAAGGATGGAAGGCTGAGTTGACCATGAGCCTGCTACCTGGGATTGAACCCCAGGTCGTGAGCACAGTTTTACCTGCAGTACAAGCATTTAACCACTGCACCATGAGGCTGTTTTATAAATTTCCAAAATTTCTCATTATTAAAAATTACTTTTTCTCTCTTAATAATACAATCATGGGGCCCCAGAAGTTCTTGGAATAAAACTCCCAGAAGCCTTCAGCACTAGGTGTGGCAGCCAGGATTTCTGAAAGTTTTTGTCCAGGAACATCTTGAGACCAAGGTTTGGAACCCCATAGAAGCATGAGGGTGCTGTGGAAGAAAGCAAAATGTGGCCCAGACTGCCAATGCAGTCAATGCAATTAAAAAGTAAATTAAATTAAAATGAAATGAAATTAAATAAAATAAAAATCTATTGAGGTAAAAAATAAACCCAACAAAATTGTCTCACTGTGTTAATGCTGAACCTCACCACTCTGTAATTGTTCTAAAGTATCTTGGTCTGCAGCTAATTTTCTGTAGAACTGAATAAGAGATAATATTCCTAACTATGCGGAGGGTCTCAGGACCGCTCCAGTACAATGGAGCTGGAAATCTACAGCCCATTAAGAAAAAACACAAAATATTCTGTAAAATATGATTTTGTTTTTAATTCAGTGGTCTACTACAGAACATAACGTGGGTTGAATGACCAGATATGAAAGGACCAGAAAGTTAGTTACAATTAATACTAATTTCTTAAAAAATCAAAATACCAAGCAAAAACTAGTGTGCTCACCTTGACTTACAAAGCATTGTACAACCGTTATACAAGCTACCTCAAAGATTGAATCTCACAATATGAAGACGCTCGGGTGTTAAGGTAATCAGGAGAGGCATTTCTATCCATCCCACCACCAGCACAGGTACGTCATGTGGGAACACATGAAAGGGCCTTTTTGGCTGTGGCACCCAGATTCTGGAAATTCCTTCCACTAGAGGCCAGGACTGACCCATTTCTGCTGCCTCTCAGAAAACAGGAAAAGACCTTTGCCCCCCCCCACCCCAGAAATAAAGAGGCGAGACCACTTCAGCCTTGGGTAGAACGGGCCACAACTTTATTTGTAACTTATTTAACTTATTTAACTGCAATATTCAGGATCTGTAAAGGGCACTGACCCGTAGTGCAAACAGGTAATGTTGGGGGATGAAATCCCATAGATAAACCTCTCTGTATTCAGGGAGATTCACCCATAGGGAGATGCTGCCCACTTGTTCAGCATTGCCCAGTAGGGCCAATCTGCTAGCCTGGCACAGCCCTCGGGAGGCCTAATGTCAACTTGCTAACTTTACCTGTTTACTGAAATTGCCAATGGTGTTGGGCTTATTACGAGGGCTGTCTGGCACCTTAAGGGTGACTTATAAGGGCTTACCTGGATATGATTACCTGTTGCACTACCCGCTAAGTTAATGACCAAGGAAGGGAAATGTCCATCCCCCAAGGAAAAGAGAATGGGATGGGTGAAAACCCATGGCCACTCATGGCCAATAAGAGTAGCAACCAAAAATTCCCATCCGGCCCCACCAGGCAACCAGCCGATCACATTCTCTTACCATAGCGAGGGAGGGTGGGGCCACCGGTCTCACCAAGAAGAGGCTGGGGCGAGGGAGGGAGCCCTCTTTATTGGCTCCCATCCCTGGGCAGTAGTACCCAGATGGGCGCAAAGTTTTCTTGCCCAAAGTCCAGGACTGTGGGGGCAAACATGCCCCGCCCCCCGACAAAATGGGGCTCGGAGCTGCCATTATCTTCCGGCAAGCTTTCCCTGAATGATGGACTACCGATTATGTGTATTTTATAAGACTCTATAGGATCAAATAGACTTTGTGTTTATAACCACTTATAACCTTGTGTGATTACACTGACACTATGTTTTCAGTGTTAGTTTTCATCAATCATAACTTTACATGGAATTTTACTCCCCTTTTAACTGCTCACACTCTCTTGTAGCTTTAATCACTGGAGAACAAGTATGGACTCTTCCCTGTAACCCTACAAAACGTGGAAATATTTGGGGTTCAGGGGACTGAGTTATCAAGCTCCAAAGGGGGTACCACTAGGAAAAATAATTTATAATTGAGCGATAAGCTGCTAATATGCTTATTGATATTTTATCTGTCAAGTCCAGACAAAACTATGAAATCATCAGAGACTTCAAATGTTGTCCCATCTCCCTGCTAAGTATTCTATCCCTCTTTTTCTTCTATTTGTGGCAGTAGTTATTTGTTGCTGTAGATCTGCAAATTGGGTGTCATCAGCATATTGTGTGTGTGTTGTGTCATTACAGTCGTGACCGACTCTTCGTGACTCCATGTCCATTTTCTTGGCAGGAATACTGGAATGGTTTGCCAGTTCCTACTCCAGGTGCCTACAGAAAGTGGTATTCCCTGGTGGTCACCCATCCAAATACTAACCAGGGCCGACCCTGCTTAGGTTCCGAAATCAGGCGAGATCGGATGTGCTTAGGGCATAGGGATCACTCATCAGCATATTAGTGGATTTTAACTGCAACACAGGGACAGAACAGAACTCTAAGAAAGACAAAGAAAAATAGCCAGATGATGCACTGCAACCAGGGCCAGATCAAGACCCTTAGAGGCCCTAAGCAATTAAAAGATTACATATACAGTATATGTAATTCAAAATATAAACAATAATAAACCATAAAATAAATTTTTATTCATCAAAATTAAACTAAACTTCCAATAAGATGGGAAATAATGTTTATTTTTGTATACTACCACTTTATTTATATTTGAAAAAAAAATTCACCAGTATGTCCTTTCATTTCCAGAAAAGTTAAAAAGTATTCAATAGTCTGTCCATTTTTAAGTACCCAAGTACAACACTTACCTGATCTACATGTGATATATCTGGTGTTGAATCAACTGACAAACTAAAATAACAAGAAGATCCTGCAGTTACCTCGGTCATGTAGTCCAGAAACCATTTTCCCCCTTCCCCACACCATGGGCTCCAGCTTACTGGCGCTGGGGTGGGGGAGAAAAACCTTTTGTTTCCCCACACAGGGGTAAAATTGTGCTCCCCATGCAGGGGTAAAATGCCTTTTGGGTTGCACTGTACTGCAGTCCTGCGATATAGCGGGACCGCAGTATATGAACCACAAAAGGGTGGGGGGCCACTGTAAAAGCTGCTGAGATGTCTGGCCGAATCAAAGGGATACAGTGTAGTTCCCAGCACTAAAGCAGTCAAAACAATCTCATTTCCACGGCCAGGCCTAAAGTCATCATCAGCACTAATATCAGATGAAGGTGACATTAAACTAGAAGCAGCATTTACTTTCTACTTTCTTAAGTGAGGTATAACTTCCACTTCTTGTAGGCATGTTGCAATTAATATTAAAGTCCTCAAAGTAATTGATTAAAATAACCCATAAGAAATTGTGCTGTATACATGGGAAACATACAAATGTATAGATGAAAGAAATTGACTCATATACAAAACATCAAAGGCTGCTGCAAAATAAAACACTCTTTATTTAAGGTTTTATCTATTGAATTACTGAACAAGTATTGGAAAAAAATATCCCGAAATAGCAAAAGAGACACACAGGAATCAATAAACCTGAAAGAAGTGCTGAACTACAGCATTACATTCAGCCTGGAAAAGGATAATGAAGCTCAGTTAAAAAGAAGAAATGATCAACAAGAGCCCAACTTGCCTTTGAACTGATACTCAAAAATAAATCACAGAGAACTGCTTTATACCAGCTCAAATCCACTAGTGGAACGTAGGCCACATAAGGCTGATGAGATCATCAGCCACTGCAAGTTTTTTTAATTAAAAAAATTCTCATCTGCAGCCCCCAACAACTTTCTCGTGAAGAAAGGAATCCCAAGGGTGTGCCAGAAAGCAGTCATAAAATTAAACTAACAAGACTCCAAGTTCTCACTGTCAGGTCACTACCATCACAATCACAACTCAGAATTTTTTATGCACCAATCAATATCTTACAGCTTCCAGACCTGCCTTGTCATCTGGCAGATCTGGAAGTTGTAAAGTAAATGAAGTAACTCTCCTAACTACCATATTGTTCAACTGCACAGATTAGAAGATTAATTCAAAAAATTGTGACTTTACTTGGCATTTCATGAATGTGGTCTTTTAACTCCTAGATGATCTGTGTAAACAAAGGGTGTGAGCGAATGATGATCACAATTGCCAGTTTGAACTATCCAGCCAAATATTTTGTTATGGACATCTAGTTCAATGTGTAAGCTGCAAAAAATGCCTCTTACATATTTTAGCTTAAGAAAAATTCATTTAAAAATCAGATGCAGGATTCAAATCTTCAAAATTCAACCAAAAACTTCTTTATGAATTCAGTTTGTAATTGTCTCTCACTGACTTGGGATGAAAGAAAGAAAGAAAGAAAGAAAGAAAGAAAGAAAGAAAAAGAAAGAAAGAAAGAAAGAACTCTGCAAATTATTCCAAGCTTGACAGAAGCTTTTACTGCTAAGGCATTTTATTAACAGATAATACATAAATAGCAGAAATGCAGGCTGCAAAAAAATTATTCCTTGATATCAAAGCAATATAATTCCTAGAATTTCTATAGGAAAACAAAGGATAAACATCCTATTGGAATACATGCACATGAGAAGAAACTTCAGTGAAAACTCAGAGATGAAAAAAGTTACAGCCTATAATGGGAACATCAGAAATCTGTTTTGCTTATTCATTAACTGTACCTTAAATGTCATAATATTTAAAACTTTGGCTATGAGGAGGAGGTGCCTGCTTTTTTTAAAAAAACAGTGTCTCTCCTTCATCCACAAAAATGTTTTATTTGATTAGAATTACTTAAGGGGTTTTTTACATTCATTCTAATATTTCCAAAATTACAAATGGGTTTTAGATGTCTACACTTCTCAAATTCGTACACTTGTCCCCAATGTGCAGAGGAAACCAAAAAAGGAAAGACCAGTGGCACCTGAAACAAAAATGCTGCCATCTAGGAATGATCTTGTTTCATGTTTCAGCCAGTAGTCCATACGTTTTCAAAGGCAATCCATTCTATTACCACAACCTTGTGATCTTCCATCTATCACAACAGTTGGTATGAGTAGCACATTCTGTAGATGGTAAATGTGTCCTAACACATATTTACATATTACAAAGCCTTTTTAAAAGCTTATTATAGGTCTTATCTCTGTCTGATCTCAGTAATGGACTGGATGAGAGTGAATAAACTGAAGCATAATCCAAACAAGACAGAGGTGCTCCTAGTCAGTTGACAGACAGATCAAATAGGGTTGCATCCTGTGCTGGGTGAGGTGGCAGGCACTCCCTCTAAAAACACAGATGTGCAACTTGGGAGTGGTCCTGGATCCATTTCTAAGTCTATACCTGTTTAGGAGATGACCAGGAATACCTTTGCACAATTAAAATTAGTGTGCCTGGAAAGATCTGATCTTGCCATGGAAACACATGACTTAGTTATATCTATGCTGGATCACTGTAACATGTTCTATGTAGGACTGTCTCTTGAAAGAACTTGAAAAGTTCAGCGAATTCAAAATGCAGCACCTAGATGGCTAACTGGGGTTAGTTACAGGAATCACACAAGCACCCTGTTATAACAGCTCCACTGGCTGCCAATTCCTTTCTAGGCACAATTCAAAGTACTGATTTCAATCTATAAAGCGCTAAACATCTTGGGCCCAAGCTATCTCAAGGACTGTGACACTCTTTTTGCATCTACGCAGGTGTTAAGATCGTCAGGAGAAGCCTTTGTCTCAGTCTCACCACCTTTGCAGATGCATTTGGTGGGAGCACAATGGCAGCTCCGCTCGAGACTCGTTGTCGGGCAGGGCTTCTTTCCCACCCGACCGATGAGGCATGAAAGTTTTCGCGCCTTTTACGGTGGCTGCGTGGGCAAGGAGCAAGCCTATTTAAGGCTGCTCCAGCAAGCTCCCTGCCCCTTGCCTTTGCTGTCCATTTGCCCCCACCCTCCCGGCCTATATTGTGGATGGTGATGCTTTGCTGGTTGCTTCGGGGTCAGATGGGAATTTTTGGCTGTCACTCAGATTGGTCAGGAGTGATAGCGAGTTTTCGCCCATCCCATCATCCTCATTGCACGGCTGGGTGTTGTAACGATTTCCTTAATTGGTCACGATTGGCGGGTAGCGTAAGTGGTATATTAATTCAGTTATGCCCCTCCTTTATATCGCACCTTCAAGGTGCTTGGCAACCCTCATATAAAACTAAATAACAACAGGAATTAGAAATAGATAGGTTAAACTGTAATATACAGTCAGGTAAATGAGGGCTGCCATTGGGGAAGGAGATTCAATAGGGGAAGGATGTTTAAGTAGTTTGGCTGCATCTTTCCATATGCATTCCGAATCTCTTAAAACAGGGAGGGGCTGTTTGTTCGTTATAACACCTACAGAGGTTTACCACTTGCGCTACGGCACAGGTCCTCTTTAGTTTACAGTTAAAGGTTAATTTTTTAATATGCTTGTTAATAAAATTGTGGCCCATATTTAACCCAAAAACTTTGTCTCATCTCATTATTTCGGTCTGGGTTGGGAAGAGGTCTTGTCTGTTGCTCCTTCCAGACTTCGGAACATTTAGAGGAGGCAAAACTAGTCTCATTTTATAGCTCTTCCACAAGAAGGTGAGGACCTTTCTCTTCAGTCAAGCTTTCTCCTAATGACTGGCTGCTTTAGTGGGGTTTTAAATGATCGGTTGTGCCTTACTGATTTGAATTCAGTTTTTGGTGTTGTGTTCGTTTACTGTTTTGTTTTTTTTTTTAGTGTGGGTTTTGTTTTATCCTTTTTAATATTTGTATATTTAATGTTTTAACTTTAATTTTTGTCTTTTAATGTTGTAAGTCACCATGGGTCCTTTATAAGGTGAAAGGAGGTATAAACACATTTTAAATTTACTTGTTAAATAAAATTTTAAAAAAGGGAAAAATAAATTAAAAATAATTTATCCATTATATCACAATTTCTACTGCATGCTCTTTCCAGATGTTTGGGTTAATCTATTTAAATACTGAAATCTGGTAATATAGATTGGTTTTTGCAATATTATCGGCCCATTGTCCATTCCCATTAGTTACTGGTTAAATTGTGGGATTTCACCCCTCCCCCAGCCTCGTGTTTCTTATCACACATACATACAAACACAGACACACACACACACACACACACACACACACACACACACACACAAACATACCAAAAGGGCACACTGCCTTGGTTTCTATATAACCAGAATAAGCCACTTAATATTTAAATATATGGGAGGAGACTAGGCAAAGTGTATTTGTACAGGAGCTTCCTCAGCCAGACCTCATAAGTATGAATGCACAGCATTTTACCTCTTCTGCATGAATTTTCCATTTTGGTTAACTAATAATTCCCACTCTGAAAATATGGTTATACAGTTGATAATAAGAACCCTTTCCCTCTCATTATTCTTTTCAAACATTCTATGCCTTGTTCTTGAGTTACCATGCATTTGTAACCTCACAGGAGTAGGTCCTACGGATGTCCCTGCCTACATCCACATTAACAAAATTAATGAGTGTGGAACAACTCACTTCTGAAATAAAGTAGAGACACTAGTTGTTATCATCATTAGCTTTTAATCCTTGGAGTTCAGCTTAATTGAAACTGATGAACCACAGTTAAATAATGAACCCTTTAAAGGATTTCTTCTACTATCAGGAGAAAATTTTTAGCTCTTCTTTCCATCAGTACAGAAGTCTTCTAAAAAGCAAAAGCAAAGTGTTCTGCTTATATACCGTCTCATAGCACTTCAAGCACTCTCTGGGTGGTTTACAATTTAATTATGCAAGCTACACACTGCTAGCCCCCAGCAAGCTGGGTACTCATTTTACCAACCTCAGAAGGATGGAAGGCTGAGTCAACCATGAGCCAGCTACAGGGGATTGAACCCCAGGTTGTGAGCACAGTTTTAGCTGCAATACAGACATTTAACCACTGTGCCATGAGGCTCCTGTAGTAGTTCATCAAATGTAATTTGTCAGTACTAGAAGTTATTTTTAATCCATATTATGAACTGAAGCAATGGCTATAAAGTGTTCTGCTTATATACCGCCCCATACTACTTCAAGTAGTCTCTGGGCGGTTTACAGTTTAATTATGCAGGCTATACTTTGCCCCCGCACACCACCAAGCTGGGTACTCATTGTACCGACCTCGGAAGGATGGAAGGCTGAGTCAACCATGAGCCAGCTACCTGGGAATGAACCCTAGGTCATGAGCACAGTTTTACCTGCAGTACAGGCATTTAACCACTGCGCCAAGAGGCTCTTGTAAAGGATCCCCCCCCCCGAGAGGAACTGTAGATTCCCCCCCCCCCCGAGAGGAACTGTAGATGGCAACTATGTTGTTGGTCCTTTTGCACACATTAAGAGAAGAGGAACATGTTTTTAATGTCTTATATGCAGAGATGTGAATAAATATCACTAATGTTTCAGTTGTGATCAAGGCAGGCTGCAGACAGATGGTGAGATATGCAGCCTTCAGTAATCCTCCAATCGCAGTGAGATTTCACATATCTAGTGTGAAAGTGAGAGTGTATGTGAGTGTATGCTTTCTGCAATTTGTGAAAAATATCTCAAGCTTCTTTTTCATTTTGAAGCTAAGCACACACACAAAGTAAAGAAGGCCAGTCTGTTTATTTATTTATTTATATTTTATATAACCCACTTAGTGCAAACTGCACTATTACTCGCATAGATGCATAAATTCATCAAATAATGCATCTACTTTTTAAAAATCTATGCAACAAGGCAACAAATTTACTGTATGCTCTACACAACTCAACAACTGTGAAAGAACTTTCATCATGAATGCATAAATTATCACAAAGACCAAAACAATATTTTTTAAAAAAAATCTAACTCATTTGTACACTTCTTCAGAGTATGAAAATAAATCTACTCATAATTTACACCTCTAATAATGCATACAACATTCTATTCTTCAAGATGAAAGAATCTTTGCTTCTTGCTAACTGAAGAGCTTCATATTCTAAACTGTTATAATAACACAGATTATGTATCACCTCAATGTATGTCCTACCACTTTATCCTTTACTAATCTGTTTAGGTATAGCTGTAGCTCTGAGTCAATCAATGTAGCATGCATTATTTTTAATGTTGTTTACAGTGATGAGAAGTAATTAACAGTAGACCCCGATACTGTTCCTCAAGTGACCTTTGCAATTTTCTTCTTCTGATGCTACTGCTTCACAGCTATTCACAGCATTCCTTGAGCTCCCTGCCTCAGATGGGCACAGTTCCAATTTAGAAACAGAAGGATGCCGAGTGACAAGTTCATATTTGTATGTATGTATGTATGTATGTATGTATGTATGTATGTATGTATGTATGTATGTATGTATGTATGTATGTATGTATGTATTTATTTATTTATTTATTTATACCCGCCATTCTCCTTGGAATAGGATCCAGGGCGGCTTACAGTATGAAGAGACAATATACAGTCCAGTAAAATTAAGACATATTGAAGTTTAAGAACAGGGAATTGAGAGGTGTTTTACAGCATTAAAAGGCAACATTAAAGCTAAAAGAGAATACTCTCTACACCAGTTTTTTAAGTGGTTCTGTTCCTTCTCCATTAGATACAATAAAATGTGTGCACTGGAACAAAGGTTTGGCAAATGTGGAAGAATGATACCATGTAAAAGAATAGAAAAAACCCCACACCTGTGTGCAAATGGATTTGAAATTATCCACTCTAGCTGTGAGGAAGGAAAGTGATGAGGTAATTTCAGCCAATTTCTCTAAGGGAACCTGAAACTCTCCAACTCTCAGAAGTGAGATCCAGCATTAGATACGGTGGTAGTGTCCTTCCCCTCTTCTTTTCCCACAATAGGTTTGTTTTCTCCACTGCTCTTGCAGACACCCCCAACAAAAACTGCTTGCAGCTTGGCTGCTACTTTGTTTTGCTCTGCTTTGCTTTTCTTCACAGTGATCTCTACCTAATGTCATCCTTACCTTTTATTTATTTATTTATTTATTTATTTATTTATTTATTTATATCTCTGTTAAGGCACCAAGGTGACACTGCTGGTAGGGAGGGGGACTTCTAGAATAAATTCTGCAACATGGCCTTCTATTCCTTAGGGTACAGAAAATAACAAATTTACCCTACGATATCTTCATCCATAGTTTGGGAAGGTGTTATACAGTAATTTCTTCTTTCATTGAAGTAGGGGATGCCAGAGGAAGACACTGGCTTCCACAGAGGTAGTCATGCAAAAAAACAAGGGGGGAAAAACAGAAGACATGCACAGCCATTCCTCACTTGCCTTATAAGTGAGATAAGCACAGGTGCATTTCACCTGTGACAATTTCTTCCATTACACTCTAAAAGAATGTCCAACATTTTTCCTTGGAAAAGTATGGTCAGCAAACTGCCATTGATTTCCACTTCATTTATGACATGATCATCACTGGTTGACATTAAACAAAATAGGACCCAAGGACACCAAATGGAAGTTAAGACAATAAAAGTATTAATACAAGGAAAAGTCAACAACCCATAAAAGTATGATGAAACGAATACAGTATTGGCTAATTAATCTCTACAACATCAATTATCCTCCCATAAAGAAAGATTCTGGAGACAGCAAAGCTATCAAAAATGTGCACAGCTTTATTGGCTGCAATAACATGTAGGGAGGAGGTTAGCCAAGCTAACACAAATAGTACAAGAAGTCTGAAATTCATGAAGGAGGTTGCAACAACTAGAACCAAATCACCAGAGAGTGGGCATTTTGTTTGTTAAGCAGCTGGAGGCAAAGGCAACCAGGCAGAAAAGAACAGGTCATGACTACTTAGTCCCTAGACCCAACTTAGCTGTAACATCTGAAGAAGTTAGCCCAGGCAACGCCTCCACCCCAGCATTCTGGGGGGGGGGGGAGATACTTACAGTGACCTACATCTTAATCCTCTCCGTCTGTACTGTGCCAAAAATGCAACCAATTAAGTAAAAATAAAATAAGATAAAAAGTCAAATTAAGGTAACAGTGATGTAAAAGAAATTCACAAATTAGCCAGATTAGCTATGACAAAGAACATCAAATACTGTTAATCCAAATTGGAATAAAGGTGAAGACAATTAGATATAAAGGTACCACCTGCCACTTGTGCAACATAAAACTGGCAAAAACGGGGTCATGCAACTACACTCACCCTAAATTTCAACTCAGTTCTTAATTTCAGCAACTAGATACGACTCAGCTAAACAGAAAAACAGAGTGAGAGACTGGGTTGTCAGAAAGAGGTGCTCTGACCACCAGATTCAAGTGATTGACATGTAAACATCCTTTGACCAATTACTACCAAGAGGATTGATTTGCTTTCCAAAAGCATCTCCTCTAATCCAGGCCCAGCTGCATAAAGTGGCAATTCACAATTTCTGCTTCAGGTTGAGCTCTAGATATTCAAGATTGCCACCCCATCAAGTAATATTTCTAAAAGAATAAGTTTATTGCCTGACATATGAATAAACAGTGGTTGGTGTTTGTGCAAGCATAAAAAATTAATTTATAAAGATTTGTTTAGTGGCAATCTTAGTAATAAGAGGGCTAAATGTCACCAATTTTTAGGCATCTTTCAAGATTTAGAATATGCAATTCTACATTTCCTTCAGTTTGCTTTTTACATATTTGGAAAGTTGGAACCCAGAAATGGATGCTTATCATCCTGCCTGCTCTCAAAGAAAGATGCACATTTCCCCATCCCTTGTCACATTCATATAAGAGACACAAAAGAAACAGAGTGACTGCAAGAACGTAGTAATTGTAGTTTAAAAACAGAGCTTGTGGAGAAATAAGGCTAAAGAACTCAGCTAAAATACAAAGATGAAAGAACAGCACCACCTAGTTCCCTATCTAAATGTTCCAAATATTTTATCGTAAAAGGCTTTACGTCTGCAAACTAGTTTCAAGAGAACAAATGTTGCTGGTGTTACACAAGGTCCAAATCAGCATTTTTTGTCAACAGTTAGAAAATAGCAGCTTCAAGTTTTCTTTAGAGTAACTCGAAAAACACCACAATTGAAACAAATATCAACCAAACATTCAGCTACATACAGAGTATGTGCATTAGTTACTCTCTGTTTTTTCTACTTTTCCTGTTATATCCGGCCTTAACAATGCACTATGCCTCAAAATTATACTGGTACAAATAATTAGCATATACTTTGTATATCACTCTTTTGTCACTGATAGGTAACAGGCATGCACAAAGTGATTTTACAAGCATCATTTAAAAGAGTAATTTCCAGCCATGAAGGGTAAATGCTTGATCTAATATAGATACACGGGAAAAGAACAATGTATGATAGTTCCTCCAACTCTAACATATTCTGTAGAACAGTGCTCCCCAACCTTTTTATCACCGTGGACCGGTAAATGTTCGATAATTTTTCCCTGGCCCGCTTGTGGGGGGAGGGTCGCGGTGGCGGCGGCGGTGATGGTGGGGCGGCGGTGATGGCGGGGGGTCGTGGCGATGGCGGGGCGGGGCGGGCGCAATTACGGGGGTCGCGGCGGCGGCGGCGGGATTGCGGGGGGGTCGCGGCGGTGGCGGCGATGGCGGGGCGGGGGTGATGGCGGGGGGGTCACGGCGGCGGCGATGGCGGGGCAGGGGGGGGCGCGATTGCGGGGGGTCGCCGTGGCGGCACGATTGCGGGGGGGGTCACAGCTGCGGCGGCAGCGACGATGGCGGGGCGGGGCGGGCGCGATTGCGGGGGGTCGCGGCGGCGGCGATGGCGGAGCGCGGCGGTTGCGGGGGGGTTGCGAGGCGGCGGCGGCGGCGAAAACACCCGGGCCAGCCTGCGCCGCCGCCACCCCCCCCCACCCACCTCAACACAGGCGTGGCGGCACCCGGGCCGGCCTGCGCCGCAGCCCCCCCCCGCCCACCTCAACACAGGCGCGGCGGCACCCGGGCCGGCCTGCGCCGCCGCCCCCCCCGCCCACCTCAACACAGGCGCGGCGGCACCCAGGCCGGCCTGCGCCGCCGCCCCCCCCCCGCCCACACTCAACACAGGCGCGGCAGCACCCGGGCCGGCCTGCGCCGCCGCCCCCCCGCCCACCTCAACACAGGCGCGGCAGAGACGAAAACACCCGGGCCGACCTGCGCCGCTCACCTCAACACAGGCCGAGCTCGCGGGCGGCCGTTAATGCCTGTCCGGGAGCTGGGCCGCCGCCACAGGGAAATGATTTGAAGTTCCTTGGGCGGCGGCCCGGTGCGGATTGCTCCACGGCCCGGCACCGGGCCGCGGCCCGGGGGTTGAGGACCACTGCTGTAGAATACCATAGTTATTCAAAGTATGCATAAAATACCAGAGATTAGAAAAGTAACTATTCAAAGCAGTCTAGAAGACACATTTCTTTTACAATCATGGTATTCTGAAAGATGTTAAATGTGCTTAGAGTTCCTCTGCTCGATCAATACTCAATAAATCCAAAGATACCGTATATAACTCAACCCATTTGATTTCAGTGAGTCTACTCTGTCGCTTCAGTGGATCACTGCCTTGTCACGGTGAAGGGGCTTAAGCAACGCAGAAAAGCTATGAGTGAGCCCACAGGACATAGTGGAGAGTGTGACTAAATGTGGTCCACCTGGAGTAGGAGCTGGCAAGCCACTCCAGTATCCCTGCCAAGAAAACCTCATGAACAGAAACAAAAGGATAAAAGATATGACGCTGGAAGATGAGTCCCTCAGGTTGGATGGCATCCAACACACTACTGAGGAAGAGCAGAGGACAAGTACAAGTAGCACCAGAGTTAATGAAGTGGCTGGGCCAAAGCCAAAAGGACGCCAAGCTGCAGACATGCCTGAAAGAGAGGGGAAAGTCCAATGCTGCAAATATATTTACTGCTTACAAACTTGGAATGTGAGATCTATGAACCAGGGTAAGCTGGGTGTGGCCAAACATGAGATAGCAAGAATAAACATTGACATCTTGGGCATCAGCAAGGGTGATGGACGGGATGGGTGAATTCAGTTCAGATGACTATCACATCTACTACTGTGGACAAGAATCCCATAGAATATATGGCGTATCCCTCATAGTCAACAGAAGAGTGGGAAAAGCTGTGCTGGGATGCAACCTCAAAAATGATAGAATGATTTCAGCAGGATTCCAAGGCAGCCTTTTCAACATCACAGTAATCCAAGTTTATGCTCTAATTACCACTGCCGAAGAGTCTGAGATTGACCAATTGTATATGAAGACTTAAAACTCCTTCTAGAACTGACACCAAAGAAAGATGTTCTTCTCATCATAGGGGATTGGAATGCTAAAGTAGGGCATCAAGTGGTAAAAGGAATAACTGGCAAGTTTGGCCTTGGAGTTCTAAATGAAGCAGGGCAAAGGCTAATCGAGTTTTGTCAAAAGAACAAGTTCGTCATTGCAAACACTCTTTTCCAACAACACAAAAGGTGACTACATATGGACATCACCAGATGGACAATACAGGAATCAGACTGATTATGTTCTCTGCAGCCAAAGATGGAGAAGCTGTATACCATCAGCAAAAATGAGACCTGGTGCTGACTGCGGCTCAGATCATCAGCTTCTTATAGCAAAATTCAAACTTAAACTGAAGAAAGTAGGGAAGACCATTGGGGCAGTCAGGTATAATCTTAAATCAAATCCCTTATGAATACACAGTAGAGGTGAAGAATAGATTTAAGGAACTAGATTTGGTGGACAGAGTGCCTGAAGAACTATGGATCGAGGCTTGTAATATTGTACAGGAAGCAGCAACAAAGAAATGAAAATGCAAAAAAGCAAAGTGGCTGTGCAACCCGGCCCTAAAAATAGCGGAGGAGAGAAGGGATGCAAAATGAAAGGGAGAAAGGGAAAGATACAAAAAATTGAATGCAGACTTCCAAAAAACAGTGAGGAGAGACAGGACAGCCTTCTTGAATGAACAGTGCAAAGAAGTAGAGGAAAACAATAGAAAAGGAAAAAACCAGAGATCTATTCAAGAAAATTGGAGATATTAAAGGGGCATTTCGTGCAAAGATGGATATGATAAAGGACAAAAATGGTAGGGATCTTACAGAAGCAAAAGATATCAAGACGAGATGGCAAGCATACATAGAGGAATTATATCAGAGAGATCTGGATGTCCCTGATAACCAAGATAGCGTAGTTGCAGACCTCGAGCCATTCTGTAAAGTGAAGTCAAGTGGGCCTTAGAAAGCATTGTAAAGAACAAGTCCAGTGGAGGTGATGGCATTCCAGTTGAACTGTTTAAAATCTTAAAAGATAATGCTGTAAAGGTGCTACTGGCAATTTGCCAGCAAATTTAGAAAATCCAGCACTGGCCATAGGACTGGAAAAGATTGGCCTGCATCCCAATCCCAAAGAAGGGCAACACCAAATAATGCTCCAGCTATCATACAACTGCACTCAATTCACACGCTAGCAAGGTTATGCTCAAAATTCTACAAGGGAGGCATCAACAGTATGCAGACAGAGAACTCCCAGAAGTGCAATCTGGATTTTAAAGGGGCAGAGCAACTAGAGATCAAATTAGATTATGGAGAAAGATAGAGTTCCAGAAAACATCTACTTCTGCTTCATTGACTATGCCAAAGCCTTTGACTGTGTGTACCACAACAAACTATGGCAAGTTCTAAAAGGAATGGGAGTGCCTGAACACCTTCTCTGTCTCCTAAGAAATCTATATGTGGTACAAGCAGCAACAGTCAGAACTAGATATGGAACTACTGACTGGTTTAAAATTGGAAACGGAGTACGACAAGGCTGTATACTGTCACCTTGCCTATTTAACTTATATGCAGAGTACATCATGTGAAAGGCAGGACTGGATGAATCACAAACCAGAATTAACACTGCTTGAAAAAAGATCAACAACCTCAGATACACGAATGATACTACTCTGATAGCAGAAAGTGAGCAGGAATTAAAGAACCTCTTAATGAGGGTGAAAGAGGAGAGTGAAAAAATGGTCTGAAGTTCAACATCAAAAAAACTAAGATAATGGCCACCGGTCCCATCACCTCCTGGCAAATAGAAGGGGAGGAAATGGAGGCAATGACAGAGTTTATTTTCTTGGGCTCCTTGATCACTGCAGATGGCGACTGCAGCAATGTAATAAAAAAGATGCCTGCTTCTTGGGAAGAAAGCAATGGCAAACCTAGGCAGCATCTTAAAGAGCAGAGACATCACTTTCTTGACAAAGTTCCAAATAGTCAAAGCTATGTTTTTTCTAGTAGTGATGTATGGAAGTGACAGCTGGACTATAAAGAAGCCTGATCGCCGCAGAATTGACACTTTTGAGCTGTGGTGCTGCAAGGAGATCAGACCTATCCATTCTGACTCTGGAAGTTGAGTCATGGCTACTGGACTTCTTTTTTTTGAGATACAGAAATGTTTCGCTGCTCATCCACATAGCTTCATCAGTCTGAATACAGCTAGTGCGAGTCCTCCATCTTATAGTCAGCTTTGACCTCTTGTCACCTTGGTCTGAGGTAGGCTCTTAAGATGAATAATGGCGTGAATAGGCTTGCTAGGTAGACAACAGTATCCATAGCCTTAAGGTGAACAATGGCCTAAGGTGCTGAAACCTATAAAGTATGGATCATTAGCTAGGGCCTTGGTGGTGAAGGCTTTGTTTGGTGGTGAAGGTATTGTTGAAAGCACAACCTGATAAGTAGCAGATAGACTATGCCTGAGGCCACCACCTCTGTTGAAAGAGGGGGGTTTCAACGCTCACATTAATAGCCTCCCTGACTCCTCTCTCAAACCACCTATCTTCTCTGTCTAATATGTGTACATCGTCATCTTTGAATGAGTGCCATTTGTCCTTCAAATGGAGGTGTACTGCTGATTCTGGTCCTGAGCTGTTACCCTCCTGTGTTGGGCCATCCTTCTCATTAATGGCTCTTTAGTTTCTCCAATGTAGAGGTCTGCACACTCCTCACTGCATTGGACTGCATATACTATATTGCTCCTTTTTTGTTTTGGTATCGGATCCTTTGGGTAGACAAATTTCTGCCTTAGTGTGTTTGTGGGTTTGAAATAAACAGGGATGTGGTATTTGTCAAAAATCCCTTTAAGCTTCTCAGACACTCCAGCCATATAAAGAATGACTAGGTTCTTCCGTTGTGTCTGGGTCTCAGGCTTATCTCTTATTCTTCTGGGTTGGCACACTGCTTTGTTGAAGGTCCACTTTGGATATCCACAGGCCTTAAGTGCTGTCTACAGGTGCTGGTCTTCCTTCTTCTTGGCTTCTGTTGAAGTGGGGACGATCCCTGCTCTGTGGCTGAGGGTCCTGATGTGCTGTAATGGATGGTGGGAGTCAAGCAGTAAGTACTGATCTGTGTGGGTGGCTTTCCTGTAAACTTTTACTCCCAGACCATGGTCAGGTCTGATGATGACTGCACAATCCACAAAAGCCAGCCTGTTGTCTTGGGTGTCTTCCCTAATGAACTTAATATTAGGGTCCGCTGCATTGAAGTGGTCTGTAAAGGCCTGTACTTCCTGAGTCTTGATTTTCACCCAAGTATCATCTACATACCTGAACCAGTGGGATGGTGTTGTCCCTGGGAAGGTGTTGAGTGCCTTCTTCTCCACTTCTTCCATGTATAGGTTGACAACAATTAGTGACACTGGGGAACCCATGGCACAACCATGCTTCTGTCTGTAGAAGTCCGCTCTGTATATGAAATATGTGGTGTTCAGCCACAGATCCAGGAGCAGGCGTATGTCGTCTGGGTTGAGACTAGGGTGACAAGAGGTCAAAGCTGACTATAAGATGGACTCACACTAGCTGTATTCAGACTGATGAAGCTGTTTGGATAAGCAGCGAAACATTTCTGTATCTCAAGCAAAATAAGTCCAGTAGCCATGACTCAACTTCCAGATAAACTAACCCGGATGGCCGAGAATCTTCACAGACATATTCATCCTGAAAGAAATCAACCCTGAATTTTTCACTGGAAAGATAGATTTTGAAGCTGAGGCCCCAATACTTTGGCTACCTCATTAGGAGAGAGGAGTCCTTCGAAAAGTCCCTGATGCTGGGAAAGATTGAAGGCAAAAGGAAAAGGGGATGGCAGAGAATGAGATGATTGGACAGTGTCATTGATGCAACCAACATGGATTTGACCAAACTCCGGGTGGCAGTGGAAGACAGAAGGGCCTGGTCCATGGGGTCACGAGGAGTCGGACATGACTGAACAACAACAACAACAACAACAACAACAACAACAACAGTCTACTCAAACTGTTTCTAGATTAATTAATTAATTTTAATCATTACACTTCTAGACCATGCAACAGTGAAAAAACTGTAATGTACTACTTGGGACAGTTTACATGATTAAGCAAAACCAACAAAGTAAATTAATAAATGAATGTAAACAAAGTAGCACCAAGAAACCCAACAATACACCATCAACAACAAAACAAAACAAAACAAAACAAAAACAAACAAACAAAAGGATGATGACCAAGGATTGCCACCTGGTGGCTTAGGTGAACCCAATTAAATAAACCATAAGGTAATAACAAATTGTCCATTGATATATATCCATTCTACTCTGTTATAATGACCAAGAGCTGTCATTTAAAATGTTTAATTATCCTAATATCAGGCTATTTCCTCGGGACTGTGATCAATGCCTGTGATGGCTTATTTATTTATTTATTTATTTATTTATTTATTTATTTATTTATTTATTTATTTATTTATTTATTAACAAGATTTTTTTAGCCACCCCACTACCAAAAGGTCTCTGGGCGGCATGCAACAAGTATTAAAAACTATAAAACAATAAAATTATTAAAACGATAAAATACAATACAATTAAAACAACATACAGTACAGTACCAATTATAGCTTATACATCTCTCCCGCTCATGTGTCCAACTGAGTAATCTAGTTAACATGCTGACCAAACAGGAAGGTCTTTGCCTGGCGCCAAAAAGCCAAAAGTGTTGGTGCCAGGCGGATCTCCGTAGGGAGGGCATTCCAGAGTTGGGGGGCAACCACCGAGAAGGCCCTGCTTCGACATGCCACCCCCCTTATCTCTTTGAGGTATGGCATCTTCAGCAGGGCCTCCTGGCCTGATCTTAGAGTACGGGCAGGCTCATATGGAAGAAGGCGGTCCTTTAGGTAGCCAGGGCCTAAGCCATTTAGGGCTTTATATGTAAGCATTAGCACTTTGAATTGGGCCCGGGCAGCAACTGACAGCCAGTGTAAATTTTTTAAAACTGGCGTAATATGAGTTCGCACAACAACAACACTCACTAACCGTGCGGCAGGGTTCTATATCAGTTGCAGTCGCCGGACCATCTTCAAAGGCAGCCCCATGTAAAGTGCATTACAGTAGTCCAATTTGGTTGTTACCAGTGCATGTGTGACTGCTGCAAGGCTTTGCTCATCCAGGTAAGGGCGAAGTTGATATATTCTCCACAGTTGTAAGAAGGCACCCCCGGCCACCAAATCCACCTTCCAGGGTAAGACCTGGATCCAGAAGTACCCCCAAGCTGCGGACCCTGTCCCTTAGGGGGAGTGAAACCCCATCCAGGACAGGGGAATGACCCTCTAACCTGTCAGGCAGAGCACCCACCAACAACACTTCCGACTTGTTTGGATTGAGTTTCAGTTTATTGACCCTCATCCAGTCCATTATCGAGTCCAAGCACGAGTCCAGAATAGAGACTGCCACACCTGGATTAGTGGAGAACGAGAGGTAGAGCTGAGTGTCATCAGCATGTTGCTGACTCCTTCAGCCCAAACCTCCTAACAATCTCTCCCAGTGGTTTCATGTATATACTGAATAACATGGGAGACAGTATAGAGCCCTGGGGAACCCCATGATGTAATCGCCATGAGCCAGAGCACCTGTCCCCCCAGCACCACCTTCTGGATCCGGTCAGCCAGGTAGGAGTGGAACCACTGTAAAACAGTGCCTCCAACTCCCATCCCAGCCACTCTGTCCAGAAGGTTAGGCTGTTTTAGGCTGTTACAAGTTTCAGAGAATCACAGAACAATGGAGTTGGAAGGGGCACATAAGGCCATCAAATCCATCCCCCTTCAAAATCTTTGTAGTTTTACTGCTGAGGACTTATAAATGCTTTTTATCTGCTTGCTGGGGCCATAACAATTCTTATCTGTAATACTTTTATACTAATGAGTGATAGCAAATAGGAGAGTTGAAAGACAGTGCCAGCCCAGAAAGATTTGTAACAAAGAGAAGTAAACTTTAAAAAAAAAACAAGCTGAATAACTCTTATGGTGATACTACTTACTAGCAACAGTACTGTACAGTTTCATACACAAGAAAATATATAAAGTATTAATATGAAAGAGGAAAATATAAATTTACATTCCAAATGCTTAACCCAAGGCTAAATCATTGGACAGCAAAAAGGTTACACAGCTGAATATTTCCAAATCTAACATTCTATTCCTCCTCTAGTACCAAGTATGTGGGTTTTAAAAGATACTCCTCCTCCTCCTGACTGCTTTTTTTAATACTGAACATGTAACAGTTGAAATAGTGAGGACAGATGCTCTCTTTTTTGGCATTTATTGATATAAAGTGGTACCTCTACTTACGAATGACTCTACTTATGACCAATACAACTTAAGCGTGGGAAACTGTTGGCATTTTTTAGATGTGGTCTGCTCTACTTACAATTTTTTTTAGGTCCTGCTGCTATTACAAGTTGTTGGGCTTATGAGCATGCTTTCGGAACGGATTAAACTCATAAGTAGAGGTACCTACTGTATGTCTTTACTCCCCATCCACAAATATTTAAAGCATTAACATGACAAAAAATTGCAAGTGAAAAAATCCAGTCATAAAAACAAATAAAAATAAAAAAAAATCCTTCCCATTTGGGAAGAATGCTAAGCCACTTGCTCATGCCATTTTCATTTTCTTTCAGCATGGAAGAAAGAGGCACCATGGCAGGTGTATTTGATCAGCACCATTAGTGTTTGTGCTGCCAAGCATATGGAGAAGTGAAAGGAAGAAGTGGCTGAAGGAGCAGTAATTAAAGGAATAAGCCCTTTAAAAAACACTATAATTAATGCTAGAGAAGCAGTGTCGTCTACCTAAATATCTAGTACTCACAGACCAAATCATTTCAAGTCCCTCACACAACATTCATAGCACAATACCAGCATCCATACTTCTGTCCCCTCCCAAACTGCAGAAACTCTTCATAAACAGAACAATTTAGAGCTAAATCTGCAAAAACCAGGATGAATCAACTGGATATGAGTGAACAACTAACAATACTGACAATGAACATCCCAAACTGACAGTATAGTTTGTTTAATGGCATAGACAAGTGGAAGGGCATTAAATGGGAAAATAGGCTCTAATTTTCAAGATCCAAGCAAGGCTGCTAATAATGAAGCTTTTTGGATGGTCACCATAAGCAGGGCCGGCGCTTCCATTAAGACGAACTAGGCAGTTGCCTAGGGCACAAAAATGGAAAGAGGGCACTGGACAGCCTGCCGCCCCCCCCCCCCGCCGCTGGCCACCGCCATCCATCCCCCCACCGCCCACCAGCCGCCCGTCACCGCCCTCCCATCGCCATCCCCACCATCTGCCCCCCCATCGTCCCCCCCTGCCCTGCCGCCCCCCCCCCCACCCACCCCCAATCCCTGGCAAACTACATCTTTTGCCAAGACTGCACTTTTGGTACAATGCTTTGATAAAGATGTCTTGCCAGCAAAAGCTCAGCTTGCATTTTTTGTTTTATTAGTAACCTATAAAGGTATCATCTTGCTCTTTCAGAGAGTGAAACTGGGGTTTTTATTACTCTATCACTTAGCAAATCTTCCAAGCAAGACCTATTAGCACTTGCCTCAACTCCCCTCCTTTGCATTCCACATCATAGAGGTGATCAGGGGAATGATGCTTGAGTTTAAAACACCACAACATTTTTGCTCTTTCTCTTTTTCCATGGGGGACCCACTTTGGAGTTTAATAACATGGTCCCCTGAACCCTAAAGCTCTCCAAGCTTGAAGGGCTTAAAGCAAAGAGTCCAAGGAAGCTACCCACCAAATATTGTGCCTCTAGGATACAGGGGAGCTGTCTTATAGCATAATGAATGATTTCGTTTTGCTTCATTTTGTTCCAAAAATTATTTTAGCAATTTGTTAATACTAAAACAAAAGTAAAAGAAAGGAAAACAAAACGAAATGAAACAAAACACTATACTGTATTTTCATTTTGTGCCCATCTATAATCAACACTGATCTTGCAATGCAAGACTAGAACATCACAATCCTAGATGTGTCAACTCAGAAGTTAACCTCATTGGGCTTTGGAGGTAAATGTCTGTAGACTCATTTTTGGTGCAAGTACAATGTAGGTAGTAAATGCAGACTACTGGTCAATGCCTTCTACCATCTTTCTTTTGGAAATACGAATACCTTATTAATTATAAGATTCATGAGCAGCAAATTTATCCACTAACTGTAAGTAAAATTGGCATAAATTGAATGTAACCAGGAAGTTTGAGTAAAGTGTAAGTTCTTTAAAAGCCATTAAAAATACTCTATACAGTTCTTCAAGTACATCTTCCAAAAAGTCTGATTCATGGCCAAACATAGAAGCAGTAGACTTAAATGAACCCTGTGACCTATTAATATGGAAGAGTTTGAATAGAATTTAAATTTAATGCAAGATTACTTTAAAGAAATGGAAGGATATATGGAACTAGAAATCCAACAATTAGTATGGAAATGCCTACCAATTTAACAATGTAATATCTATAATGTGTGCACTTTTCTTGTACAAGCTCCAGTATATCTCCTCCCATTTTTATAACCCTCACTTAATGGAATATTACTGAGACTGCAGCATCACCCACCACTGAACTGACATGCCATCAAAAGAGCATACCTATTAATAATTCACAGACCATACTGTTTTGAAAAAAGTAGAACTGGGATAACAGTAGACGAGAGAGACCTACAATGTAGCATTCTAAGAAGAGCATCTGCCCAGCTGTGCTATAACAGTGTACAAAGGGTTAAAGGAAAAAGGACTAGCTCTAATTCTTTGAAACTTACAGGGATTAAGGCCAGGCTGACATGCTTTAATCTTCAATTCTTCCCTGTTGCTTCCACTTACCCCGTTTCAACCAATCAAGAAAGAGTCCCTGGCACTCCTCTGCTCCTTAGATGACAACAATCCTTTTATTCAATGGATTTGGGATCTACAACAACATGTTTTAGTCATCCTCCTCTGTTTCAGAGTCCCAGCCAGCCATTCCGCATCTAGGCAGTGGTTGCCCCTCTAACTCTTTCCCACCTGCCCACCTGAGACTCAGTAATATCCCATACCTACTAAGCATGATTTGGCTTCACTGAGCTGTTGTGTGAGGAAGTTGCTCATATTGCTACACATATACAGTGGACCCTTGTATAACAAACAGTTTGTATAACATAAAATCTGCACAACATAAAAATTCTGGAGGTATGGGAAATTTGCTTAACATAATTGCCTATGGGGCAAATCCGTACAACAGAAAAATGGGATTACTCCGTTTTCAATGCATTGCTATGGGAAATTTGTATAAAGGAAAATTTGCTTAACATAATTTCATTGGGAACGAATTAATTCCTTTATACAAGGTACCATTGTATAATCCTTCCCATTTCTCCTGTTTGGACTACATAGAATCAGCGCTCAGACTGCCATGAGCACTCATACTGCTCTCATGCTATGAGATAAGAATTTGCTCATACTGTTTCCACTTACGTTAAACTCTGCACATAAATCCTGTCAAAACAGATTGCCAACGGCTATTAACAACTGAACAATATCAAGTGTAGTTGCTACAGTATAACAGTTAACATCATAAACAAAAATGTTTGTGCAGCACATCTGAAAGTTAATTTACCTGTAATTCAGGAACTGATTTTTCTTATTTCCAACTAATAAATTTAGGGTTGTTGTTTTTTGCTATAGTGGGGAGTAGCAAGAGCAGTCCCTTGCCATATTGCATAGCAGGAATAGAAGCAGGTCCACTAACACATGATAATCCAGCAGATGTAGGTCAGTTTGGTATTTTCCATTTGTTCAGATATTTATCCCTAAGCATCTACTGCAACTGACACTGTGAGGTAATTTGTTCTTAAAATTTCCCAGAGCTGCCAGACATTTTTAAAGCTACTGGGACAGAGAGATTTGCTAAGTAGAAGCAGACTTAAGGCTCACAAATAGTGCTAAATAAAACAGGCCAATTGTTCCTGGGCTGATAGAATTGTTTGAAAACAGAGGGAAATTGGGGGGGGGGGAGAGAAAATGCAAGCTATTAAAATAATTCAGGAGTGGATGAAAGAACTGTGGAGCTGCAGCAGGTTATGTTTAACAAAGACCTTCCTAACACCCTGTTATTCAAGCAAATGGTTTCACAGTTCTCCAGTCTGAGTCACATATTGTATACAAACATGTTCTCTAGTATGCAACATCTAAGCACCTTCTTCAGCAACATGTTTTTTTCCCCAATGAATAAAAACACAAATATTCCAATAGATAAATAAACTGTGATTGGTTTCAGGTTTTAATATTGGCTGTTCCAGCCAACCTGGCCCCACAAGATGAGTCAAAAGTACAGAAAATAGCTTTTAATTTAACAATTCTGTCATTCCACCTGATAAACAGGCTGTACAACTGTCCCAGTAATATTTGACTTTTTAGTCCAATTACATGCCAGCTCTGGCATCTCACAGGTCTTCTGCTTCTGCCACTAAGTCAGTCTAGAAATCTAATAAACAAATACATACATATAGAAATGCTTCAAAACTGGTATGCTCCAAACCACTTCCGGTCTGTTCGTCTCCTGAGGGTGACGATCCCACCGGTACAAATTATCCTGCAATAGAGATGCCTCACCCACTCCACCTCATGCTCCTTTGTTCCTGGCATCCCCTGCTCCGCTTGTTGTCCTTTCTTCCAGATTTATTTCCTTTTGGGTGCACAAAGACTATCCATTCCACAGGATCAATCTCACTCAGCTGCACCTGGGTAACCTCTACCTCATCTCTGTCACTGGAAAACTCTCCACTATTAGTCCCCCCTTTTCCTGTCTTCATATTCCCACTTTCCTTCACATTCTTTCTCCCACCTTCCATCTTCTGCAGGCCTATACATTTTATTCCCTGCAGTAGGTTATACATAATATCATATTACTCCACTTTAGCTAACGGAAGGGATGGCTCACTCCCTGCTTCCTTCCTCAGTCTAGGCCCTTTGTCACACAAATATCTAACAAATAGCTATTCAATAAATACAGAGACCCTGGTCCATGGGTTCAACACTAACAGCATCAAAGTGGTCTACATGCCCCCAAACACAGCATCTCTAATTCCACATCTAATTCAGCCTGTAAATTACACACAGTACTGTGTGGAAAGGATTGTCAAGATTATGGAAAAGAACTCCATTAGAAACTTGCATACACACTCCTGCTCTCTCTGTATATGTGTATGTGAATCAACTGTTTATGAAGCTACATTTGGGGAGGGGTGTAAATAGTTATACATGGATTTTTAACTGCTCAGGAGTTTAGTACCCCTAACTCTATTACTGCTGAAGTAAGAAGTGTACTGCAAGTTTATAAAACCGGGCAAATACAGAAGGAACACAATTTTAACTATATTCAGTTATATTCACACAAGCTTTATGAATCATGCATCCTCCAGATAATGGGTATGAAAGGAAAGTCCCAATGTATGAAGACAATTTCATGTGATATCCAGACATAGTTCAATATTTAATAAATAATCTATTAAATAAATAAATAAATAAATAAAACATTAAGTTTTATTTTTAAATTGCTATATGCACAGTCTGTTTTCCATTTATGTTCTAAACAAACAGTTCCCAACCTTAGGTGTTCTTCGGCTGTAATTCACAAAAGCATCTGCCACCAACAGAGCTGGCTGGGCTTTCTTGTAACACCTGGGTTACCGAAAGACAGTGGTGGTGAACCTTGGGCACTCCAGATGTTTTGGACCACAATTCCCATAGTCCTTTGCCATTGGCAATCTAGGCTTGCAATTTTGGGAGTTGTGGTCCAAAACATCTCGAGTGCCAAAGGTTCGCCACTACTGCCCAAGGGCATCTACAAAATACCCCAAAGCTGCAGTTTAAATCTTTGGACAGCCACATGAATGGACCGGACATTGAAAATGCTAGAGGAGTTTACATGAAACTTGTTTGTTCATGTATAAGCCGCTCCCTAACACAACACCCTAACAGTTCTTATAACAACTGTTATATAAAGTCAGAGACACATTAAGAAGGAAAAATTAAAATCAGTGTCCCCACTTTACTGCTGATTTATAACTGCTATTAATTTAGTCCAGCCTAGCTTTTATCCATGATTCCACTTCTGTAATGCCAAGAGAAGGCATGACATGAAACTTTTTGAGTAAGGTAAAGGTGCACAACACAAGCTGCATTGCCTATTGTTTCCAATGCTCTGTTCTGGTTCTACTCTAAATGCTATGCAAAATAATTCTAAAGAAAGGTTTCACAATCCATCTTGATATAGCACTTGACTCTTAGAATATACAAGAATATACAGACTGCATCTGTGCTATGCATGAACAAGAGGGAAAATAGAGAACAGACATGTAAAAACCAGGAATTGTCTGACTGCAATAGTTTTATCCACCAATTATGACTACATAACAACCTCACGAATTCCTAAAGTGCTAACAAGGTCAGTTTTCTCAACTGTCATGAACTAGAAGCCAGATTTATTGACACCCTATTAATAACCTAGAACAACAATAAATTCAGCTATTATAACAAAACATTGTTACAATAATACAAAGTGATGTAGTATATATATGATATGGCTGCGATTCTTTGGCACTAAGAATGAGGAAGCTTAATGGATAGTTTAGTAGAACAGTAAAGGAGGAAGCACCAGTGGAATCATCATCATATCAAAATTTTTAATTTATCAGGGACACAATAAAAAGAATTCCTAGATCATGAAGCTGGCCAGAAATTTAAACAGAATTTTTTTCTTGTTAATTAGCTGTGGTTACAGGTGAGACAGAGATCACACATAACTGGAAAAACTGTAATAATACAACTGCTATAAAAGTTAGCAGAATAATCCAGTGGTCGTGCAGCAACGTGAAAAGTCCTTGCCAAATACTTTGTAAAAGCAACAAACTATGACGGTTACTTCACATCCTTCCTCGAGCCGAGGTGAACTTGCCTCCGTGTTGAAATTGGTTTTAGTCACATGACCTAATGCCGGTTCTGCCCCTGTTTCTCTGTACTCACAGGCATGCTGATTGAAACCAGCAGTACTTTAACCGCACGTCCTCGATCCTTACCTGGCGGTAAGGAACAAACACAAACCAGGGTGATCTGGTCGAGGAAGAATCTTGGTCGATAAGCGGGGGAAATGGATTCATAAGAAGGAGTTATAATTCCTGTTGTTCGATACATCGAAATATCAATGTTCCTCCCCCCCTTCTCAACCAAAAAAAAAAAAAAAGTAATCGCACTAAGTATTTTCTCAATGCGGGTTAAGAGGAACCGCATGTCCCCTGGGGAGGGGGGTGGATTGAGAAGCGGATTGAAAAGATTCCCGAGCTCCAGGACGGGAATCTCTCACCCTGCTTGGAGCACAGTTCAGGGGGCGTGGTCGGGGTGAACTCAGATTGACCTCACAAGGACGTGAGGTTCCGTTCCTTCGAACTCGGATTGACCCCACAAGGACGTGAGGTTCCGTTCCTTCGAACTCGGATTGACCCCACAAGGACGTGAGGTTCTGTTCCTTTGAACTGGTCTCCAGCGGGGCCACTAACTGCAGCGAGAGGGACGTGAAGTATCAGCCTATAACATATTTTTCAACCCTCGTCTACCTTTATATATGCAACATACAGTATCTGGTGATCTAAGCCCTATTCAGACATTTAACATCCAGTGTGTTTACTGTAGTTTCTACAGATATATCCTGTGTCGCACCTCCAAACTCCACCCAAAGTGAGGCAGACCTTCATGTATTTTCTACAAAGGTCTGCAGAAGCACCTGTAAGCATCTTCAGCAGAATGTGCTTATAGCATTTCCATAATCCAAAGCTCTAATAAGATACTGGCTGAAATCTGTTGCATTGTTACACAAGCAGTGCAACTTGGAAACTAACTACCATACATTAGGATCTCTCAATATCCATAAAGTGCTGCATATTTAGTTGCACAACTTGATGTGCCAAAGATATTTTCTACAGAGATTTTTTTTAAAACTAAGCCAATTCACATAAAAGTGTTACACAATTCTTTAACTGTGCAACAGGATTTCAGTCACCGAGTTCATCTAAATGGCTTACAAATATCTCTGTAGTAAATATGTAAATACCTTTACTTCCAACTGGGAGTGTAGTTCATGTGGAAGACCCATCACCCACCATGATTACAGTCCTGTATTCTATCAGATGTAATGCCTGAACCAACCTCTGAACTTCTAGAAATGCCAGCAAACTTCATAGATCCAATCTCATTGTTATACTCATAAAACAAAAATGAGGGGTCAGTTTTGCCACATACAAGTCATATTTTACCACATTTTTCCTGATAAATATCTCATTTTGAAATATTACCCTTGTGGTGATCCAAACTTAGAGAGCTACTGTACATCATGTTAAACTTTTAAGATTCAAAATTTAATGTACCATATTTTTCCATCTATAAGACAATCCCCAATTTTCTCACCCAAAATTACAGTTTTGCAACTGTGAAGTTCTCTCCTTGGCTTACTTCCATGTATAAGAAATTGCTCAATTTTTGGCCTAACTATTTTAGACAAAAATATAGTCTTATACATGGGGAAATAATGTACATTTCCAGCCAGAAAGGCAACATGTAAAATCCCAATCCTCCAGGTACGTCTTATTGCCCATTTACAAATTATTGGCACTATCTTCAAAATAATATAAGTGTTTGTTTAAATATATATATATTCTTATCTTCTTGGTATGCTATAAAGATACACTTGAAATTCCAAATAACACTCTACACGTGGGATGTAGTCCACAGATGTTGATGGGATAATGAATTTGCTAATTTTTCAGAGCTTTTAGTAGTTTTGCTGCTACATAATAACACTATTTTTCGCATGATTTGCAGAAATGTTTTAATTTGAATCAATTACTGAAACAGAGCTGACAATTATTGTGTGTAGCTATCACAAAGATAAGGTCCATGTTTTTAACAAGTAGAAACAACATGGCCAATAACATTTCATCTGATGTCATAAAAGGTCAAAACTGAAAAAGTTGTGAGCTAAACAAGAGTCTGCAAACTGAAACATCAGAAGAATGAAAAGAAAGAAAAAATAACATTAAAACCATATTATTTAGTTTGCAGTTCTGTCAAAACTAATAAACTATGGCTTAAAAACAAAAACAAAAAGAGAAAGAATCAATTTCTTCTATATCTGAATTACTACAACGTATTTTATGTATGAAATGCAGAAATTAACAAATTTAACATTTTACATAAATGCTATCATACTTTTCTTATTTTTATGTCTGCCTTATATAAATAATAAACCAGGACACACATTGCGATAGTAGTAAGAAAATGATTTTGAATCATGATCTTATGCTTCATTAAAAGATGCACATTTTACTTTGCATGAGATACCTCATACAGAATTAATAAAGATCAGTATTCTCTGATTAACAGATTGAAAAATTCAGAATATCATCATGACCACAACATTGTGAGTTTACTACACAATGTTATGTCTAGGGATAATTCAGGGTAACTAACTGTCTCTACTTTTTGTTAAGAAATGGAGGAAATACGTTTCTGATTTATAAACTTATCAGTAGGATGTTTTGAAAGGACATACCAGAATCAAGCCCAAAGACGTTATTAGCTAGTCATTTACTGACAATCATTAGGTAAAATTTTCACTTCAATCACACTTCCCCCCCCCCTCAAGGAGCTGTAGGAATTGCTCTGTGAAATATTTAGTGAGTGCTGGTGAACTGCTGAGTAACAGTTCCTGCATCTAATACGGTGCTACCCAGTATTTTCACAAAAGCACAGCACATTAAAGCATTAGATGCCATTTGCATTATCACACAGCAGGGGGCTACACAGCTACAATTCTGGGACAATTCTAACACCTCTATACACATGAAGTACAGTAAAATATCTTTTCTTGCTGCAATTGCATACTACATATTATGCAGTTCACAGCTTTTGAAGTTATATTACTTATCTAATGACTGCTTTTAGATTGTTCAAGTAAGCTTGTAATTAATTTTGTAGAGCTGATAAACAGCTATGACTTCTAAATATCCAGTTGTGTACATTTATACATTTAAGCTTTGCAAAACATGATACAGTTAAGCATCATTCTGAATAAATATAACAAGATCCTGAGCTATAAAATAGTTGGGTTGGGATATATGGATGAGACTGTATTTATTAAAACCGGAAGACCTATTTTCACTGCAGACAACAGTGACAAAACCTAGTCAAAATACTCATATTCAAACAGGAGAGAAAAGTCTGCTTCTTGACTGTTTAAGCAAAATCTCACTCTGACTTTTGTCCTTCACACTTATATCATTAATTGATGTGGATGGTTTAAACTTAAAAGTGTACATTTTGTACTTTGTATAATGGCAACTTGGTATTTGGAGACAATATATGTGCAGAAGCTTAACATTCTTCAGATCCTCTTGTCTTTTGTAAACTGCCTCTGGTTTAATAGAAGTAATTCTGATAATATTAGGTTCATACAGGCTACCGTGAATACTTAGTCACAATTCTATATCAAGACCAGGATTTCACTCTTTCAACATGGCCACTTCCAGTATTGGGAGCCAGATGGCCTTTACATCTCAGAAGATTCCTAATGATCTTCCTGAAAATCTGTGAACCTTATTCATAAACATCTATTGCAAAACTGGATTCTAGATGAGTTTAAGAACTTTATTACTTTGTCCTAAAGGATATAACATCAGAAGAGTAATGAGGCAGTGCAGGGGGGAAGAATGCATGAAGGACTGGCTGAAGGAAATTTGGAATGATCAATGTTCAGAAAGCAACATTAGCTGACAGAACAAGCTATATATTCCAGACAATAATAATGGTCTCTACCTACATCTAACATATCAAATGTTTTATTAATCCAAAGCTGTCGGCAAACTAAACATAATTTATGGAACTTAAAATAATGAGAAAGAGAAGTGTCTTAATAATATGTACCTTCTTGGTATACACTTTTCTTACTGTTTATGTTTTGTATCTTCCTCTTAAACAAGCACAAGCACAAGCGCGCACGCACGCACACACACACACACCAAAAGGGCACACTGCCTTGGTTTCTATATAACCAGAATAAGCCACTTAATATTTAAATATATGGGAGGAGACTAAGCAAAGTGTATTTGTACAGGAGCTTCCCATGCATAGCAGCTCCTTTGTCAACTGCTGCTGGAAAAAAACCTGGCAAGTTGAACCACACCAAACAAAATATTACTTATTTTAAAATACAATTAGAGTGACAAATAGATAATATAACAAGAAATGTGTTGTGTTTTGCCCCATTAGCAAAGGCCCACCTTGCTTGCCTTCATGCAGGCAATACCAAAAAAGCAACCTCTTGCATGGCATTTTTCTTTTACCTGATGCTGCCTGCAGTGGTGCAATTTTTCCCCCATGGCACAGTTGCTGAATTGCTGTGTTAAAAAAACACACATATCTTGACAGACAGATACAATTTTAAATCACCAGCTTACTCTTAACACATTATGCACTGAATGCAGCAGGCTCCATCCTAAACAAACATTGTTTCCCTATAGCAGAAGCAACCACCATTATACTGATGAGAAAAATCAATCAAAAGCAGCTCCCCCTCCTTTTGCAGCAAAAAGAACTGACAGTTCACATGGAAATGTAACCAGAGGTGAGGCAACCCCCTACATGTACCACCTGACAGATCCCCCAATACATAATCCCATATAGCAACACCATAGCAGCTCCTTGTAATGTGTGTGGCATTCCCAGCTGCTCATACAGATCCACAAGAAAAGCAAATACCCCTATAAAAATCAATGCAGTCACCAAATGCAATCATTCCACTTTCTTTCAGCATTGCTTTTTTTTAAAACCCTACTTCTTCAAACATGACCAGGGGAGGGGAGGGGGTGCTTCATGCACACAGGTTTCTCGGTACAGCAGAGTCACAGGCTTAAAAGGTTACTTCAGCTGGAGAAGGGGAGCTTCTACATCCTTCTCGGGAGACCTCATCTCATGATACTGCAAGTGCATGGAAGCATGAAATACAATAAACTTTATAATGCTGCTACTGAAGGAAAGGAAATGCCACAAGGTCACTTAGCTCTTTCTCAGTTCCCTAAATACAACAGAGACCAGAACAATCCTTTATGTTCGCCCCTCAGCCATCCTGATAGAGGGATATGACAACCATCCTGAGGAAACATGGAGAAGTTCCTGATGCCTGCTGACCTCATTTAGATCCTCCAACAGCTATCTAGATCATACTTAGCAACCAAGAGTCCTTCATCCCAATGTATTTGGGTATGTATGTATGTATGCATGCACTCTGCTCCCCCACCCCCACCCCTTGTTCATGGGAAAGGGAAGGAGACAGGGGCAGTCAGAGTATCTCTGATCCACATATTCAAACACTGCAGCCATACACGCACACGCGGGCATCCATTACCCTCATTGCACATTCCAGCACCACAGCCACATTCTCTCAGGAACAAGGGAATCTCTCCGCTGGCTCCTTAATACACATCACCCTTTAATTTGATTTTCAAGCGGTGAGGGAGATAGTATTGGGAGGGAGAAAATATGAAGCCTTGCCTTTCCTCTCTTCCCTGGCACCGGCTTCTCTTCTCAGCCTTCTGTTTGCATAAGGACCACGGTCTGTACGCGTCCCTCCCTTGCAATTGTTAAATTTCAATCTCTAGGTCAAGCATTTGTGCCGCTGGTGCATAAATGAGAAAGAGAGACAGCAGTAGTGGGGAACAATGCACGGCCAAGCACGGAGGCTCTGAACGGGCTTGGAGGAGGCATTCCCTATGATGGGTTCTTGTACAGCGAGGTGGCGGTGGAAGGAACGGTTTCAGAAACCTTGCTTTGCACATCTTTTAAGTCACCCTTCCCCAGGAAGCCACCCATGTCTCCTCCTCTTTATCTGTGCAACTGGGCTATAAAGCATTTCAGCCCTCTGGGATGGTGTTGCAGAGCACACGTTGTTCTCCTTTTCGCTGCATTCTCCTTCCCACTTTTATAGGCATACTCCATGGGGCGAGAGAGGGTGATAAAGAGTGGCGGAAAGGGACGGTTGCAAAGGGTGCTGCCAGACTCACGAGTGGTGTGTGTGTAGGGGGGGGGCAGGGGGGGAAGGCACGAGGGAAGGACCATTAAGGGGCGGGCAAGGGAGGATGAACGGTTGTGCAGCACTTTGGGGATGGAAAGCGCTTGGGCAAGAAGTGCTGGAGGAGGGAGAGAGGGCGCCCAAGGGTGATGGATCGGAGAAATCGGGGGAAAGGGACGAGAGCCAGAAGGACGCGAAGGCGAAGGGATCAAGAACGAAGCCCAGGATTAGAGGAAGAAGCCAGACAGGCAGGAAAGGGATGGCGAGGAGGTGGACTGGAGCGGGGGCGGGAGGGAAGAGATTTCACGGTGGGAAGACAAATGAGGGGCAGGTCGGGGGCAAGTCCCCAGAGGGGGCTTGGAGGAGGCGACAAGCGTGGGCATAAAAGGTCACTGGAGGAGTCTTCCCAAAGCTTCCCCCCCCCCCGGGAGGGAGAGTGGGGAGGGGGTGGAGGAGGGGATCAGCAAGGAGGGGTTCAGGATGCCCCTTCGGCCCTTCAGCAGCTCCCTCATCTCAGCCGTGGCACGCACGCACGCACTGCACACAACCCTGAAGTTGGGAGCGGAGGGGGGGGAGGCATTGATGGAGGAGGAGGAGGAGGAGGAGGAGGAGGAGGAGGAGGAGGAGGGGGGAAAGGGGTGGCGGTGGGCGGGGGATGGTACCTTGTATGAGGATCCCGCAGAGGCTGTATAAGCGCAAGACGACGCTCGGCTTCAGCCGCATCCTGGGGGGTTCCCGCGGGCTGGCTGGGCGCGAGGCAGAGAATCCCGCAGCCGCCGCTTCCTCCTCCTCCTCTTCTTTCTCTTCTTCTTCTTCCTCCTCCTCCTCCTCTTTCCGGGCTGGTCCTCCCCGGAGAACGAGCCGCCTCCGCCGCCCCCGCCGCCGCAGTGTCTCCCTCAGGCTCTCCAGCGGGGTGAAGAGGAGGACCAGGGTCGCGTGGGTACGCGATGGGGCGATGGAGCAGCCGCCGGGCTCCCCCCCCTCCTCCTCCTCTCCCTTGCGCGAGCAATTCGCCCCCGAACCCTGTCCTTCCAGGGGTGGGCACGGCGGCAAGCAAGCAAGCAACCAACTACGCGCGCGCACTCCTTCTCTCTCTCTCTCTCTCTCTCTCTCTCTCTCTCTCTCTCTCTCTCTCTCTCTCTCTCTCTCTCTCTCTCTCCTCTCTCTCCTCTTTCTCCCCCCTCCTCCTTTCCAAGGGGGTCGGCTGCTCCTTTCGGGGGAACCACGAGAGCGCCTCGGTCTTTCCCGCTTGCCCGAGCGGGTCGGGCGAGTGTCGAGCCAGGCGGGCAGCGGCCGCCGTCGCCTTCCTGCAGCGGCTTCTTCTCACGCGCTCGCTCTCACCTCCGCTCGCGGGGAGACTGCTCCGGGAGGCGAGCCGCTTTTCCAGCTCTAGACACAAGGGCAATCTCAGCGCGCGCACCTCCTTCCTCCTCCTCCTCCTCTCCCCCTCCCACGCGCCCCCCCGCCTTCCGCGGACAAAGCCCCTCCCCTCCCAAGGCACTCCTTTCTCGCCTCCCTCAGTAGCCACGCCTCTAACTTTGCAAGCCACGCCCCCTCGCCCAGATTTAGAGGTTCCTCCTACTACAGCACCGCCGCCGCCTTTCTCCGTCGCCGCGTGCACCGGCACGCTCGCCTCTTCTGGAGCGTTCTCCCCTTTCTCTCGGCCGGGACGAGACAGGCAGCTGGAGCTGTCCAAGGGAAGAGGGCGTCTCCTGGACCTCCAACCGGTCAGTGGGCAGCCTTTCCCCCGCCCTCCCGACCCAAAATGGAGAGGGGACCGAGAGGGATGTGCGGGGAGGGTCGCCCGGTTTGAAGGAGACCTCTCGCTCCCAGTTCCCGCCTTCTCTGCCTCAACTTCGGAATGGCAGCTCCTCGAGCCTATGGAAGGGGGGAGGCGAAGAGGGGCGTTCCTTGGCTAGCCAATAGGCGTCCCGGAAGCAAGAATAAAAGGTGTGGAGCGGCGGCCGGCGGAAAGTCGCTGTCCAAAGGTGGTCCTGAAAGGGAAGGCGTCCGGACCGCGCGGTGGGAAGCGAGGCGAGCGCCCAGCGTCCTGCAACGGCGTCCACTGGAGAAGTTGAGAGCGGGAGCGTGCGCTTGGGAAAATGGGTCACAGAGCCTCCGGAGGCGGCGGCGGCAGCAGCACCAGCAGCCTGTTAAAAGGATGATTCGCCGCGTCGCCCAAGCACGGAAGGCACCGGGAGAAGGACTGCGCTGTGCCGAGGACGGGAAGTCGCGGGGTGGGGGTGCGATTCGCGCGAGGCCGAGGACCCAACATGGGATGACCCGTTTCGCGCACGTGTGGAATGAGGGCAAGGAAGCAGAAGTGTCCCCTTAACGCCAGCGCGTGTCAACGGCCGTGAACGAGAGGTAGAAGCAGCCCGTCGGGAAGCCTCAGATCGGAACCACAGCTGGCCGCCTCTGCAGTCGTCATGTCCGCCCAGTTCCCAGCTCTCCACAAAATGCACAAGGGCCCTTTTGCTAAAGCGAGGGTACCCTGTGGGAATGCTGTTCCTTTTCAGGAGGAGGAGGAGGAGGTGTTCGTTGGATTTGCTAAAAGATAAAAAAGTAATGTTTTTCTGCGCCCGTTTGTTTTATGTTTATGTATTAATTCCTTCCCTATTTCCCCATGCCACCAGAGAGTGCTTAATCTGACCCATAGTGAAGTTCAAACAATCAAAACGTACAAACTGGTACAGTAGGTAAGCAATAAAACTGATGAAAGGACTTTCCTACTTGCCTCACCTAAAATTATAGAAATGTGGAGTCTATCCATATAGGTCTGAAAAGCCATGTGATTATTATTATATAGGGATAATTAAGCAATAAGTCCAAGCATCACAGAGATTTGGAGATTAGAATTTACATGCTCCCAGGCTTGTCCTTCCTCATGACCATAGAAATGATTTGTCTTCAACCTGAAAAACAGAGACTGGATAGCCATGTGGTGTCACTACACTTCCCTGCTGTTCTGTTATGCAGAGTTAACCATTAAGAATAGAATAGAAATTTATCATCATTGTACATATTGTCATTGTACATATGAACAATATGTACATGAAATTCAGTGCTGTTCCAGCACTACACAAACAAAAAACAACCAAACAAACAAAAACCACATAGACACCATTCAGCTTAAAATGATCTAAAATGCTTTAAATCTGCTTGAATACTTAAAATGCTTAAAAACTTGAAATGCTAAAAAAATCTTAAAATAGACACTAAACTGCAGCATTTAACACAGATACTTCTCTAGGGTAAAAACTTTTTTTGTCTTAATAGTCTTGTATCTCCTACGAGATTGCAATAATAATAATAATAATAATAACTGGTATCCATGATGTGATGGGCCCCTCAAGACATTAATGACAGTAGTGCTATGTATATGTTACTCATGTGGAGAACCCTCATACATAGGTGGGAAGCTGGTTCCACCAAATGGGACCCCCCACAGAAAAGGCACAGTTCCGGGTAGAGGTCTTATGAGCTTCCCGTGGGGTAGCGACTCTAAGCATGAGGACCTGGGATGATCTAGTGGGCTGGGCCAAAGAAGATCTTGGGGACAATATGCTCTGTCAGATAAGCTGGTCCCAAGCCATGGAGGGTTTTGTAAATCAAAACCAGTACCTTGAACCTAATCAGGGAGGCAATGGGTAGCCAATGCAGGTGGGCCAGAATTGTGGTGATGCAGACGTGCTCACTTAGGGTGGCCACACCCAGGGAGGCGCAGAAATCGCTTACATGTAATCGCGCCTTCTCTGTAGTGGGCCCCTCACTGTGGAATCATCTCCCTAGTGAGCTGTGCCTAGCACAGTCCCTGCCCGCCTTTAAAAAGGCCCTGAAAGCCCATCTTTTCAAAGAGGCATATGGTGACCTTTTCACTTATTTTTTTTCTCGCCGCCCGCACCATCTTTTGTGGAGGGTCTTGTCCCTCCTTATTTTATTACTATTCTCAAGATAACCAGTGCTTGCACTGGTCTCCATCAAGATATGGGCAAATCTGGGCGAGGAGCCTTAGTTGGGAGAAGGCAGCCCTGGTGACGGCAGCCACCTGGGACTCCAAGGATAGAACTGAATCCATAGTCACACCCAGGTTCTTCACTCTATCAGCCAGCTGGAGGGAGATCCCATCCAAGCTGGAAGAGGGACTCAGTATCCGTTTGATCCCCTCCCCCAAGGAACAATACCTCAGTCTTCTTGGGGTTGAGTTTCAGCCTGTTGGTCCTGGTCCTCTCCAATACAGTGTTCAGGCAGTGATCAAGGGTCTGCACAGCCTCCGTTGCAGAGATGGAATAGGAGAGATAGAGTTGTGTGCCCTCAGCATACTGATGACAGCAGACTCCAAAACTCCAAATGACCACAGCCAGTGGCCTCATGTAGATGTTGAACAGCATGGGGAAGAGCGCTGACCCCTGAGGAACCCCACATGCGAGGGACCAAGGGGCTGATAGAACTCCACCCAGCTGTACTCTCTGGGCATGGTTGCAGAGGAAGGACTGGAGCCAGCACAAGGATAGGCCTCCAACCCCCACCTCCAAAAGCCTGCAAAGAAGGATACTGTGGTCAACAGTATTGAAGGCTGCAGACAGATCAAGGAGGACCAACAGGGTAGAGCAACCCCTGTCAGCGCCCGTCAGCAGGTCATCTTGCAACGTGACCAGGGATGGTTCAGTCCCATGACATGGCCTAAACCCAGATTGGAATGCATTGAGGATGCTGTCTTGCTCCAGGAATGACTAACGCCGCATGGCGGCAACCCGCTCGATCACCTTGCCGAGAAAGGGAGCATTGGCTATCAGACGATAGTTGTTCAAATTGTCGATATCCAGGCCAGTGTTTTTCAAAATGGGTCTTATTACCGTCTCCCTCAGGCGATTGGGAAAGATCCCATCCCTGAAGGAGGTAGAGTCAGTAAGCAAAACCCATTCTGGCATGCTCCCCCCTGCACTTTTAATTAACCAAGAAAGGCAAGGGTCAAGCGGGGAACCCACCGGACAGGAATACACCAGTGCTCTGGATGCCTCTTCAGAAGTTACAGGCCCAAACTCAACAAAATGAGAACAAGGGGGTGAAGCACCAGTCATACTAGAGGACAGATTAGTGGAACTGGAACCCAGACCGGCCCAGATGGCCTCTATCTTAGATTTAAAATAGTCTGCAAATGACTCACTAGTCAAATCACTAGGAGGAGGCCCAAGCTGACCAGGATTGGTGAGGTCACGAACCACCTGGAACAATTCATGCCCCCACCAAAGCGTGAATGACGTGATTACTGGGGCTAGTATATCAGAAGACAATCCGCATATGATTGCAGCTCAGAATGGCTATCTGAGTACAATGCCAGTGTACAAATTAACCAATTGTATGTGACATGGATACTGAACAAAGGGGTAGTGGAAGCACTATCAACAGGATCTTACCCTATACCTGACTTTTAAGCAGTTTTGCAAGAGCATTGCCAGCGTGGGTGAATGTCAGGTATTTGGCACACTAACTGGATACATTTTGTAATGTAAATGGGAATGAACATCCTTGACATTGTTCATATTCATGCAGTTGCTTATAACTACAAATATTTATAGCAGGGGGTGAGTGGGTTCAAGAGCATCAAACCTGTTGCTCACATACAGCATACTAAACCACTGAAAGAAGAGTCTCAATTGAGTCCATGTATTTGTGGGTCCTAAATAATGTCCATACGCCTCCTCCAAACAGAACCAAATTATCAAAAACATGACTATATCTCTCTTAAATTGAGGCCCAGGAGAACTGCCAAATAACCACATAGGGGGTTATTATAAACCATGCAGCTATGCTTATGTCTGAACTGGATTGCCTATCTCATTGTCTAGAGAACTAAAACACAAACAAAATATGTCAGTGATAACTGATAACCATATAAAATAATTTCCATAAGAGCTGGGGAAGAACATCGAAGCCTGTTCATTTGTGGCACAACCATCTTCATTGTACAATGCTGGATTTGCTGCATCCATTTTGAAGATGTGGTTGAATCTGAATCACACTAAACTTCTGGAATGTCAAGTTTTTGGAGCTGATGCAGGTGTCAGATTTTGCACTTGAACTTGTTCTGGAACTGCAGGAGCCGATTCTCATAGCTCACTGTGCCAAGCCAAAATCTGTGGTGCCAGATGGCCCAATTACTTGCCAAAGCTTCCCACTCAGAGACAGCAAAAGTCTCTCAAGTCACATTTATACATGTCCTTATATGAGGGCTTAGGGTAACCTTTGGATTTTTTTTGTCAAAACTATTTATCTTTGTATGAATGCCTCTTGCATTCTATGCATCTGCTCAAACCAAACAGTGCTTGCTGTTTTAATGCAGGGAAGAGACGCTTGGCAGGTTTTCCAGAAATGGGACATATGCATCAATGATCGGTACTTGCCAGATAATGTCAGAAATTTGGTGTAGACAGTAGCGACAGAAGCTCCTTTTTGTTTGTTTTTTCTTGGTTCCAGAAATAATCCATGCCTTGTTGCCATACTGAAATGTACTGAGCACATAGGGCTAATCAATCTGCAGTATTTTTTCATCATCATTATTATTATTGACATTATTCACCAATAATATGACAGTAACTCCATCACTGCACCCACAGAATTATTCATTCATTCTCTACTCAGGTACCCCACCACATTTAGAACAAGCACATTGCACTTCTCCTCTCTGTCATTCCTTTCTATCTGAAAATGGACAGGTTTATAGAGAATACAGTCCTACCTGTGCATAGCTTCTGTGCAGCCTCCACACATGAACATTAAAGTCTGCTCTGTAGATTTATCTTTTTCAGCATATAGAAAATAACAAGTGGGAGGAGAGGGATTAAATTCTACCCTCAATGTGTTGTGGGAATGTTAGGGAAGGCAGAAATTGAATACTCGTAGTCTTATAGAATAATAAATCAACATATTATTTGCATCCTTCCAAAATCACGGGCAAAAAACATAAACTGTTCCTATGGTTTGGAGGGAGAATGTTTCATAGAAGCTTTTGTTCCTATACAATCTGTTACTTTTAGTATCAAGTGTGTTCTGTATCACTCTTCTTATGTAGCTACGTAGACAAAGGTCAAAGATAATTATTAAGAGGCTGAATTTTCCACACTTAAATAGCTCAAATGAAGTCAGATCCTTTCTATTTCCAAATAAACATTTGGTACTTTTCAGAATCTGTACTGTGTATTGAATTTATAAATGACAAGTAAGTGGTCTGTTCACTAATTGTTTTCTGAAAAATATTTGTTTCAAAAAGATACATTTCATTACAGTTTGGCAACTGTTTTTCATTGACCTCATATCATGTGTTTAATAGGAGTCGATTTCCTGGTCTGACAGGGGATTGGAGTAGATTATTTTTTAAGGACTTTCCATCTCCTGTGATTCTATGATGGTTTCCATCCAGTTTCTTTAGAAGTAACTTTGGGGTAGTGATAACAAATTCTGTGCTGATCTTGATACCTATTGGCCAAATTCCTGTTGTTTAGCCTAGTAAATCTCAATAGAATAGGCCCACTGAATCAGTGGGTATTTAGCAAATCAGCAACTCTTTAAATTCAAATTAGACTAAATTAGACTTCACAAACTCAGCTATTAACCTATGTACCTGTCTACCTATTCAGTTGTGTTTGCTGGCATCAGTTCCACAAATATTTATGCAACATTCTTATTTTATGTGCCATCATTTTAAAGATACCTAAGGAGTGTTTTTTACCCATTGACATGCCCAAAGAGGGATTGGAATCCAGATATCCCAATTCATAGTCTATGAGTTGCACTATAACTATTTCTTTCAGACTGACCCCACTGCCAGATGGTTGGTATAAAAATCTAATTAATTAATTAACTCAGCCATTTGCTAGGACTTCTTTTGCACACATAGTGGGTTAAAAAAATCACACATGTAACTCCTGCATTTATCAGATTTCACCAGTCACAGAAAATTTGTCCAGTATCCAAGTAGATCCATTTTACTTGATTATTTTTTTATCTTCCTACCTCAGTTCCAAGTCATTTCCAGATGATCGGGCTAAGGTATTGTCTTGGTGGGATACACTCTTCAGCATTCATCTGTTTGCCTCAAAGGAGTATCTAGGCACAGTGCTTAAACTGTAGTATTACAGTCAAAGTTCTCCTCATAGCCAGCATTCAGTCCCAGAAGGTTCTGGCAGCTGGCTCGAGGTTGACTCAACCTTCCATCCTTCTCAAGTCAGTAAAATGAGTATCCAGCTTTCTGTGTCAATGTGTAGCCTGCATAATTAGATTATAAACCAGAGAGTGATTTAACTACTGTGGGTCACTATATAAGCAGCTCACTTTTGTTTGTTTGCCCTTTGTCCCCATAAGTTTAGCACAGCTTCTTATGGATTAATATTTAGAGCTTGAAATATATATTGAAAACTTTTCCTAATTTTAGCTATCATCTAGGGAGTTGATGGCCATGAAGTGAAGGGATTTGGTACTCTTTGCTCGAGTGATTATTTGTTCCATTCGTTATTTGCTAGAACCATTATATTAGTCTTAGTCTTGCTTATATTACAGTGACTCTTAACAGAGATTCATAAGTCCAAATGTAATTTAACCATGAACTGAAAGCACTGACTTTTGCTTTGATGGGATATATTATCAATAATAACTATTAGAGCATCCTAAAACTGATCTTTTGCCTTCAGTTTTGCACAGAAATGTCTAATCAATAGGCTGTGAACCTGCCATGCAGATATATCATAAAATCAATTTCATAGCTGTTAGTTCCACACCACAACAAAGTAACATAAAAACCTTCCAAAGTCTACCCATGCATCTCTCCCTCATATACACAATTTATCAGGACAGGTATATATACAACCTCACCTCTAGTTCTTCAAAATGACTAGTTCACCAATGGCACTATTAGTTAAAGAAAGGCAATGCCAAAGCTTTGTCATTAAGATTGACTGAAGGCCAAAGAGTGCCACATATCCTTACCATTGTACTCTGTATTTGTCCCTCATCCAATTCTTGTTATCTCTGGATGCACTATTTGTTCTAGCACTACCTACTTGGCTGCCTGCTTGCTGGGGTATATACTGTCTTGCTCCTTGAATCCCCATCACTGTTTGCATGTTTCTTTGTTGAGAGCAAATTGAGAGTAAGGAGCATATCTCTCAAGATGTTGCTGGACTGCAGCATTCAACATGTCTCATTGTCTCATTATTATCTATGCAGGCTTCACTGGCAGTACTTGCAAGGTCTACCTATTCCACACTCATAGTATAAGTAGACCAGTGTTTTTCAACCTTTTTTGGGCAAAGGCACACTTGTTTCATGAAAAAAATCACGAGGCACACCACCATTAGAAAATGTTAAAAAATTTAACTCTGTGCCTATCACACACACACAAACACTTCTCACCCCCCCAAAAAAAACAACAAATCCATCCTCCAGCCCAGGCCCTCCCAAGGCATCCCTATCAAAATGTCTGCCTGCCCTCACCTTCCCCCTCCCTCCTCCTGGCACTTTTTTTTCAGAGGAACTTGCAAACCCAGGAAGGTGGGGCTGGGGGAGTTTCTTCATATACGATCCCCCAACCCCCATCTTTTACCCCTTCCAGTATAAGCCTCCCTTCTCTCCCCCCCCCCCTCCTTCCAGCCAGGCAGCCACAGGGCCCGGAAGGGACCCCCCCATCCCCGTCTCCTCCCTAGGTCCTAGGAATCCCCTCCCCAGCCTCCCACATCCTCCCCTTTATTTACCCCCCCACAAAAAAATGACCATTGTCAACGGCCGCCCGCTCCCCACCCTTAAAAGAGGGGTGCGCACGCGCGCGCTCCTACCTGGCTTGGCAGGGGTGTGCGCCCCCACCCTTGGGAGGCAAACAGCGAGTGCGCGAGGCGGGGGAGGGAGGGAGGGAGGGGGGTTCGGTGAGCGAGGAGGGGGAACCAACCCCAAGAACCTTTAAGAGCGGCTTCTGGAGCGCCCTTCGCCGCAATGCGCCTGCGCGGGTCTCCCGGCTCTCTCACTCTCTCGCTCTCCAGTCTCCTTCTCCTCCTCCTCCTCCTCCCTTATTTCTTCTCCTTCCCCGCCCACGGCCAGCCTTTCCTCGCCGGCGCGCAAAGCACACCAGGAAAGGTAGTCTGCTCTCCTCTCCAGGCAGCGTCTCAGACCTGCGGGAGGAACTACATCTCCCAAGGAAACCTTGCGGCAGCCGGCTTCTTTCTGGACGCCCTGCCTTCCTCCGGCTCGCCGGCGCCGCACCGCTGCCTTGGTCGCAAGCGAGATGCGGGGGGGGGGCATTGCTGGTGTAGGGAGAATTTTTCCCATGGCACACCAGGCAACATCTCGCGGCACACTACTGTGCCGCGGAACAGTGGTTGAAAAACACTGAAGTAGACAAAGGAGTACTTCAAATCTGAAGGTATGGGAAATTGATGCTTAAGAAAGATATAGGAGGTGTCATTTCCCACTGATTAGTAGAATGCAGTGTTCCATATTTTTGCAGTGACACATTTCAAGCTTCATTTGGAAGGTACTTGATTAGAGATAGAGGTCTTCATTCAGTGGGATGAACAGATATTCTTTTCACTTCTCCAAATAAACTGCTTGATGTTGACAAGGGCCATGTGTGGCTTCTTCCATTCTCTTCTTCGTTTACATACTTTTTACTAAGGCAAAGGCAGTACTACATTTTCATCTATGGGAGTAGATAACTCTGTTTCTTCTTTCTACCAACATAACCAAAAAGCAAAAAACAAAAACAAAAAAACAAAAAGAACCCCAAACCCTTTCCTGACTTCCTTTCATAACACACCAGTCAATTTCAGAAAAGTGTGAGAACATGGGATGTGTCTTCTTCATAGCCGTATATTTGTAGAACATATAACTTAGCCCATGGTGATGGGAAGCAAAAAATGTAAGGCTTATTAATTTGGATGTTATGTTCCATGAGCAATGGGAGGTAATGATGGAAGGCAACAAGCTTCTCAGTTGCTATTTTAAGTTTGATTATGTGTATTCTTGCCTAGGCAGGTAAGGCTAGTTGAGTGGGCCTATGAATTCCTTAAAAAATGTTGGGGGAGAATAAACCTTGGGAGAAGCTATTAAGTGGAATAACAGTGTAACCCATCAGCAAAAGATCAACATCAAAAGGCAGGTAAAGACAAGATTTCTTATAGATAAATTGATACTATTCTCTATTTCTACACCTTTGTCTTTTCTCTGGATGGTGCTTCTAAATAATTTGTTACACTGTAGATGAGGGGTGGGGGGGCAGGGAGATTAGTTGTCAACTTTTTTCTCTCCTGCCACGGGGTAAATGAAAACTTCATGTAGTCTGAGCCTTTTCCCATTTTTTCTCCTGCTTCTTTTTTTTAGGACAGCATAAGTTTCAGAGACATTTGGAGTTTCAAATGACAGCTGCATTGTTTAAAAGTAGTCAGCTTGTTCTAAAGTTATCACTTGTTTTCTGCTGACATTACTGCTGATTTCCTTTCATTGGCAAAGAAATACAGTTTCTGAAAATCCTACTCTAGCAAATAATTATTGCAATTATTATTGCAAGGTACCTGTGTAGATCTGCCCCCAATTGATTCAGCTTCAATAATGATATTTCTACAAGGTTAATGTGCTGTGCAAGATATTGTGCATTTACTCAGAAGTAAGACCCACATTTGCCAGTATCATTTACTCCAACAGAAGCACATGTAGACTTGCAGTCTTAGTTAAACGCAGCCATTTTTGAAAATATATTGACCCATCTGCTGGAAAGATGAGATCTATAGCACCCAGTTTTGGCTTACTTAGTAGCAAAAACAGATATAGCTTGCATAAAAAAGAAAAAGAAAGAAAGAAATGGTAGTAGCATTATTACAAAGGGATCACATTTCAGTCATTGTTGTAAGATCAAAGGATCCAAGACAATGGCTTGTCTAATTCTGCAGTTTACTATTCCTGTACAGTCATTGAAGACTGTAAGCTTTCCTTTTCTGTGCCAGAAACAGAAATCAGAATTCCTGTGAATTACTGTTCAGTGACACAGTTGGCCAAGCTTACTGTTCACAAGAAAGTGACAACTCTCTAGAATTGTTCTACTATTACCTTTTTTTTGGTTGCCATTTAGTGAAACAGCTAAATGCTTTTATTGCCCATTAATAGCACATTTTCAATCAAAACTTCTGCATGATGGTAGCATTGAAAAGTGCCAGGATCTGCATTGCTGAAGAACCAACTACATATCAATGAGCTTCCCTTCTCTTCCTTATTGGAACTATTTAGCAGGAAATAACCAGCAGCAAAAATGGGAGAGCAGTAACAACCAGATGGATTTTGCAGTGAAAAACGCTGTGTTAAAAATCTCACTTCAAGGAACATCTGTGGGCTTTTCATCCTCATACAAGCTATCCTCATTTTAACAACAGGAGCCAAATACTGCCCAAGCCTAAGGGTGCCATCAGCATCAGCCCAGTCAGTCTTGAAGGGCCACTCATGGGGTTAATTGGGCCTGTGGAGGATGCTGGAATCCATGCAGGTGTGTAAATAGTAGGAAGCTGCATGTGAGACTCATTGTGGCATTTACCTGTATGATGTATATAATGCATGAGAGGTGTCTGTGTTGATTGGTGGCTTAGCGAACCAATGAGAGAGTCTGGCGAGTGGTCTGAGGGGATTTAAGGTACTGCTCAGCATTATTTTAATCAGATAGGGTCCTACACTTTCTGAAGAAAAGTCCAGATAGGGGCGGACAGAAATACCTACAGTTGGAGATAGGGTCTGGCACCATCTGAGAGTCAGAGAGAGCTAAAGAAGAGATAGTACTTTGGAGTGTCTGTGAGCAAAACCAAGTGTCTAGACTTTGTGAACTTAGGGCCTGGGTGTGCATTTATTCATCTCTATCAGTAATCAAATTTAAGTGGGTGAGAGCAATATTCTTCTTTTGTTTATACTTCAACATACAGTATTACCATTGATGATTTTAATTCTACTTTGTAATCAATAAACTTTTTTATTTTTATTCAGCTTAAAAAGCAGTCTGGAGGCTTTAATTTACTAGCTAAGCTAATTGCTGGCGGTGGTATAGGAAAATCAGAAGCAGTGTTTGTCAATAGCCCGTGAAATGGCTGGGGACAAGCACGTTAATGATACACTGATTGCATGTGAAAGTTTAATCGGAATGATACTGTAGATCTGCTTTATTTTGCTATGCATGGGGGTAATGGAAAAGGGCTCAGGTACCTTCTGTAAATTACAAAGTACAATCACCCCCCGCCATTTCATGGTTCAGGTACTGTGGTCCCACTACATTGTGGGATCGCAGTACCTGCACCTCACAGCTGTGTGGGGGGTGGCGGGGGGCCATCGGGTAACTCTGCACCACCCCTCTGCGCTCCTCCACACAGCCTCAGAGCTGCACAGGGGGTGGGGGGGGCAATCGGGTCGCTCTGTGCCGCCCCTCCGCAAAGTCTCGGAGCCGCGCGGGGGCGTGGTGGTGGTGATTGGGTCACTCCGCGCCGCTCCTCCGCGCTCCTCTGCAAAGCTTTGGAGCCACATGGGGGCGGGGGCGATCGGGTTGCTCCGCACCGCCCCTCCGCGCTCCTCCAAAAAGCCTCAGGGCCATGCGGGGGGGGGGGCCAATCTCCATTGAAATGCATTGAGTCAATGGATTTCAATGGAGAAATTTTCCCCATTGGAAAGCATTGAGCCAATGTTTTCCAATGGGGAAAATTTTCTCCATTGAAATGCATTGGCAATGCATTTCATTGGAGACGGCCCTGGACGAGAAGTCTCGGACGGCGCAGGCGGGTGGTGGCGGGAGGTCAGATCCCCCTGCCGCTGCCGGCACGCGCCACCCCAAGACTTCTTGGACAGGCACACGGTCTCCCCCCATTCCCAAGCCCCACCCCACCTGCTTCCGCATAACGCGGATTTTCATGCATCGTGGGTGGGGTGGGTCCCTAACCCCCGCGATGGGTGGGGGGTTACTGTATTCTGCTTATATACTACCCCATACCACTTCAAGTAGTCTCTGTGTGGTTTACAGTTTTAATTACAGTATGCAGGCTACACATTGCCCCCCTCCCCAGCAAGCAGGGTACTCATTTTGCTGACCTCAGAAGGATGGAAGCCTGAGTGAACCTTGAGCCTGCTACCTGGGATTGAACAGGTTGTGAGCACAGTTTTACCTGCAGTACAGGCATTTGACCACTGCACCTTCTTTCAGAGTTCTTTCTCCTCCTTGTTTCCTAGGGCTAAGCCTTACACATGCTCTGATTGTAGCCTTCTGTGGGCTCGCCTAACCTTTAAGTTGGGAAGTTTTCCCACCTTAAATGCATTGTATGATGCCTGTGCTTTCCTCTCCGGTGAAATCTTATCTGTATATTTTGTGTTCATTCAGTCGCTCCTCCCACAGCAAGAGCAAGCCACCTCTTCTGTAAAGGTATCCCTCCTTAAAGCTTTCCCTGCTCCTTCTGTCACAACAACAAATTCTGTTACTGATGCTACATGACCCGGGCCTCCCATAACCCTGCCAGATCAATTTTATCTGTATTTTTACCCATCAGAAAGATTCTCTATCTTACTATCATTGGGTTAACTTGCCTAATAGTTAGATTGCAGGCCTTGCTGATAAGTATCCCATTGCTTTCCCAATGATGCATTGTTCAACAAGCTCTAGTTTGGCGAAAGGGACAAAATAAATTCATTTTACTTGTTCCTTACCGACAAAATTCACAACAATGGTCCCAATTTAACATTAAAGTCTTGGACTTGAATTATATTTTATACTGTTTCACATTCAGCTACATAGCTGCCCAGGGACTACTTGGTAATGTAGTGGGGCAGCTATTATTTTATAAATAAATAAATAAATAAACAAATAAATAAATAATTTGTCAGGGAGTTAATTTGTGTCAAGTCAGAGCTGACCTGCAGAGACTACGATGGCTTTCACGTTAAATGAAATATTTAAGAAATACTTTTGCCAGTTCAGTTAACCCAGTAAGTTGCCTTAGCTGAGCATGGATTTGAACCCTGGTCTCCGAAGTCCTAGTCCATCACTCTATCCACTACACCACACACAGTGCACCAGCCAGGGAGAAATTCCATTATGTCATGAATAGAGAGATTCAGTATCATTTTATACTCTAATGCACTGTTCTCAATTTTACCTAAATAAATAAATAAATAAATAAATAAATAAATAAATAAATAAATAAATAAATAAATAAATAAATAAAAAGACCCCAAGAATTTGGTGGATGATATGGCATGGTGAAAGTAGTGGCCATTGGTAAGAAACATGACTCAGCAGGGAAGAGACAATTGCCCTATTCCAGTGGTGATGAATTTTCAGCAGTCCAGATGTTTTGGACCACAGCTCCCACAGTCCTTTGTTATTGGCAATCTAGGCTTGGAATTCTGGAAGTTGTGGTCCAAAACATCTGGAGTGCTGAAGGTTTGCCACCACTGCCCTATTCCCTACCCTCCAGAGGCCCAAAATCATTGAAGTATTACCAAGTTGTATGGGTTGTGCAGGACTCCAAAACTTAACAATGATTGAAATTCTGCTGCTTACCATAATAAGTCACAACTACAGTAGATTCATTTGGATCAACAGAATTTATGGAGTTGACTGACCAAATGCTCAGTGCTTCAGCTGACCTCCTCTAGTGCAGCTCCCTATGCTAAGCAACAGATTTCAGCCAGTTTAGACTGTCTTGACAGAATGAGACACAAGGAGAAAGAATTTTAAAGCCCTGTGAGATTTCCGACATCTAGAAAAAATCAATACAAACAACTCTATCCACCTTCACCTTAAATGGTGAAACCATTAATTCACTGTTGTTGTTGTTGTTGTTGTTGTTGTTGTTGTTGTTGTTGTTGTTGTTGTTGTTGTTGTTGTTGTTGTTGTTGTTCTTTCATTACAGTCATGACCGACTCTTCATGACCCCATGTCCATGGAGTGTTATGTGCCATACATTCAGAACCAACTTGTAGTAACTCTAGCAAAGTTTCAAAGTAAGTGAGATATTTTAAGGAGTGGTTTTACCACTTCTACACTCCTAGTGAATTTCCTTGGCTGAGTCGGATTTGAATCCAGACATTCTGAGTTCTAGTTTATCAGTCTAACCACACAGCACTGGGTATCCTTCCTTCACTATAATATAAGAAAAATGGAGACGGAAAACAGATACAGATATTTAATAATTTTGCACACTTGATATGATTCCTTTGGCATCAAGAAACTAGCAGCATGTGTTTGGTCTTTTATAACCCAGTTCTTACAAATGTGTATAAGTAACTTTCATTTTAGACTAATAGGCTTCATCACAGATAGAGATTACTTTTATTTATGTATGGCAATAAAAATAAAAGGAAGCTCTCCTCTCTCCCATGTTTCTTTCTGATCGTCACCTGCTTCTCGAGGGAGTGACATCCATATAATCCATAGTATCCTTCCCTGATTTGTATTTTGTACTTCATAAAGATTTGTACATCACAGTGATCTATGGAAATATATTTTAAAAGCAAAGTGTGCTGCTATTATTTCAACTTGATTTCAGGAGGAAAGCTGCCATTGTTTGCCTTGGACCACTGACCAAGGCACTAATCTGTCACAGCTCTTGAATGTAAATAGAGGAGCACAACAAGTTTCAAGAGCAGTGGCTTGCTTTGCCAAGGGTAGCATAAGGAGTGAATGGAGTAAGCAGTACCTCCTCAGCTTGAAGGTTAACAGAGACCAGCAACAGTTGCTTCAAGCAAGCCTAATGAGAGTTTAGTAGCACTTACATCTGAGTAAACATGCATATGATAAGAGAACACAATGAAACCTTGCATCAGTGCAATTTGACAAATGCACGATAGGAGCATTAATATTAAAACATTTAGAGTAATTAGACTAGCTACAGACACATACCACGAATATGAGGCCATATCTGAACAAAGTACAGTTGTTTAGTGAACCATGATGGATGTCAGCTACTTACATCTGTCCAGAAATGTAGGCATACTGTCCATAGGACTGATTGCAAAACAACCTAAATGTCAGTAATTTATTTATTTATTTATTTATTATTCACACTTGTATACCGCCCTATTCCCACAAAGGGGACTCAGGGAGGTTCACAGCATTAAAATGAGAACAAATAAAAACAGCGAAGTAGCTAAGACAGCAATTTCCCAGCATAGATAGGCGGGTTAAAAAAAAAAAAAAAGACAGACGGAGCCCCTAAACATCGCCATAGGCATCCCGAAAGAGAAAGGTCTTAAGGTTCTTCTTGAACGCCGCCAGCGAGGGAGCCTGCCGTAATTCGCCAGGGAGTTTATTCCAGATAGATGGTGCCACCACCAAGAAGGCCCGTCCGCGAGTGCTCGCTTTACGGGCCTCCCTCGGGGTGACAGTTCACAGCGAGAGGGCCACCGAAGAGCGGGTGGGTCAGGCCAGATCAAGTTGTCAGGGGAGACGCTCCACCAAATAAGCCGGGGCCAAGCCATGGAGGGTTTTGTAGACCAAAACCAACACCTTGAACCTTATTCAGGAGGCAACGTGTAACCAGTGTAGGCGAACCAGGATAGGGGTGGCGCGGTCATAGCGGCGCGCACCAACCACCAGCCTGGCCGCCGTACTCTGGACCCGCTGCAGTCGCCGAACAAGGTTCAAGGGGAGCCCCATGTAGAGAGCGTTGCAGTAATCCAGCCTCGACATGACCAGTGCCTGTACCACAGTCCTCAAGGAGCCCTCATCGAGGTACGGGCGAATCTGGGCGATAAGCCTTAGATGGTAAAAGGCCGACCTGACCACGGCTGACACCTGAGGTTCCAGGGTCAGATCCGGGTCCAGGACGATGCCCAGATTCCTCACTCTTTGCGCCAGCTGGAGGGCGGACCCGCCCAGACTGGGAAGAGGGCCACAGTACCCCTCTGACGAGCCCCCGAAGAACATAACCTCGGTCTTGCCTGGGTTGAGCCTGAGTCTGTGAGTCCTGGTCCAGTCCAGAACCGCACCCAGGCAACGATCAAGGGTCCGGACGGCCTCCACTGCACTGGTGGAAAAGGAGAGATAGAGCTGCGTGTCATCAGCGTACTGATGACAGCAGACTCCATAACTCCGGATGATCTCAGCCAGCGGCTTCATATAGATGTTAAAGAGCATTAGGGAGAGCGACGACCCCTGAGGCACCCCACAAGAGAGTGTCCCGGGAGCTGACAACTCACCCCCCAAGCTCACTCGCTGGGTGCAGCCCTCCAGAAAGGACCGGAGCCAGCATAAGGCCTGGCCCCCAATCCCCGCCTCTGAGAGCCGCTCCAGCAGGATACCGTGGTCGACGGTATCAAAAGCCGCTGACAGGTCGAGAAGGACCAGCAAGGTAGAGCAACCCCTGTCAGCCCTCCTCAACTGCCTTTGGCAGTTTGATACATAAAAACTGAAACTTAGGACACCTTTTGGATGGTGTTCAGGGTACCTCCAAATAAGTTGGTAGAAATCCTCTCTGCCACATATGTAAATGAAAAATGTGTTGATGGATCAGCAGTATTAACCACATTATCCACATTGCTTTAATAAAGCCAAGCGTTGAGTGAATTTAAGGGAGGGGGAGGGGTCTGACCTCACAGGAACTTCAGTCGATCAAGGATAAGCAATAGGTTTAGCAGGTAAGAGTAGAAGTCTTGTATCAGCACAATCTACCAATAATTTCTGGATCTTCCTACCTTGAATGAGATTGAGTGACTCACAACTGAGTGTAGCTACACTTCCACTTCTCAGCATCATGGTTTGCAGAAATATGTCATGGGAATTTTTTTCTCAGTACATTACACTAGCTTTTCTCTGGGTAGCATTGAAGCAACTAATTAACTGGGGTAATTTAGGGAGCAATTCAACCTGCTCCATCTTTGGTTATTATAAACTGTATATTTGGATCTCCAGTTTGAGAGAACACATATGTGGTGTGTTCTCTCAAAGCCCGTGCAACAACCACCCTTGCTCTTAAGCCTATTGGCGAGATAATGTTTCAATGAAGTATAGTAGAGTGAGGGGGAGGGGGGGAGAAAATGTATTCTAGAATGCAGAAAGGCTATTGAAATAGCAACACAAGTTTTCCTCTTCATTCTACAGTGCCAAGAAACAGCTGATTGAGTGGCTGCAAGGGGATATACATACATAATTAATTACATGCTGTCAAGCAGATTCTGAATTATGGCAACCCTTTCCAAGTTTCCTAGAGTATTCAGAAGTGGTTTGCCATGCCCTTCTTCTGGAGGTGCTGGTGTCTGCTAGGAGAAAGAGGCAGCCAACTTGCACAAGGCTATCCAGGCTGGCTGTTCCTCCCAGGAGAGGAGATACAATGGGGAATGGAACTACCAGCCTCCAGCTCCATATGCAGGTATGTAACTCATTAAGATAGGCTATGTAGCTACATCCACACATAGATGTTTGTCCAAAGCTCATGTGTGTGTCTATTTAGAAATTTTCAGGTAACTCTTTCATAAAATGCATATTTTGTAGAGCTAGGCCCTTGTGAGCTCTGCAACCAAAAACATGACTCTGGCTACCTCAAATGTCCTGTCTGGGGACATGGATGCTAAATAGCAGCAGCAGTGGCCAGTAGGGATTCTGCCTCCTCTGCATTAGCATCCTAGTGGCTAACTGAACATAATTCACCCATTATAGATCCTTAACTTGTAGTATATGTTTAATATCTTGGTTTGTTCTCATCTTGCTAATCCATTCTTTTAATCTTGCCACTTTCTTTGTTTTAAATAATTCTCCATATTTCTTCATGTTTATGGGAAAGTTTTCCTGATCTATCAGTAAACAGAGAGGGGATCCTTCTGGTGCCAATTTCCTTCCATACTTTGTTCAAGTAGTTATTAAAAAACTCAAGAGGGGGTTTCTAATCTCATGTCTTTTTTGGGGGGGATCTAAACAAATATTTATTTATATCTCCCTTTATCTCAGCTGATTCAACTTCCCACCATATTAGCTTTTCTGGCTTATATAGTATTTCCCCCACACAACTAAGTTGATTAGCTATAAAATAATTTCTAAGTTTGGATATACCTATGCCTCCTTTCTTTTGAGATCTATACCAAAAACTTTTATTTAATCTTGCTTTCTTCCCACCATTACAAAATTTGTTTTTCAGTACTTGGAAAATTTTAAGTTCCACTTCTGTAAACTGAATAGGTAACATTCTAAAAAGAAAATTAATTTTAGGAAGTATCTTCATTTTTACCAATGCAATTCTGCCAAATAGGGATGGGCACAACCAGAAAAAATGACATGTCGAGTTTTCGATTGTCGGGATGGGTCCGTTTCAGCTCCTTTCCGTTCGTCGCGATATTTTCAAAAATTTGTCATTTCCGTTTGTCATTTGTCGTTTGGGTTGGGGTTAGGGTTAGGGTTGGGGTAAGTGGGCTCTGGGAGGCACCTCTCTGGGTGCCTCTGAGTCTGACCCACTAAGAAGGGAAGGGAAGGGAAGCGTAACGCGAAGCCGCCGCGTACCATACATTACGTTAGGGTGGGGGGGTAAGTGGCAGAGACACCTCTCTCTCTGGGTGCCTCTGACTCACTAAGAAGGGGAGCGTACTAGCGTACTGACGTACAGGTTAGGGAATGGGATAGGGGTAGGGGATAGTGAGCTGTGGGAGGCACCTCTCTGGGTGCCTGTGACCCACTAAGAAGGAAAGTGTACTTGCGTACGGATCTGGGTTAGGGTTGGGGTTAGGGTAAGGGCTAGGCTTAGGGTTACGGTTAAGGTGGGTTAGTGGGCTGCACCTCTGGGTGCCTCTGACCCACTAAGAAGGACAGTGTACTGGCGTATGGGTTAGGGTTAGGGTTAGGGTTAGGGTTAGTGGGCTTTTTATGCCCTCTGGCACATCCAGAAGTGTCAGTCAAAACCTGGCCATGTGATTGGTGGAATGGGTCCAACAATTTGCATGGTCCCATCCCATGGCCAGCCCATCATTGCGCAGGTGCAAAAAAATAAAAATAAAAATAAAATAAAATCAATGGAGACGTTTTATTGCTATAAAAAAACCACTGCTGCTACTATAAAAATTCAGGCATTTAAAATACCTAATTTTCACATGTTTCTGTGGTGCTTTGGTGGGTTTTTGGACCACGATTTAAAAATAAATATTGCAGTCGCCATTTTGGATCCCCCCCCACCGCATGGCAAATGGAGACAGTGAGGATGCCCCCCCCAGCCTGGTACCAGCAGCCCAGGACAGGAGAGGGGGGAGGCTGGGGACCCCCCAGAAACCACCTCTCTCTGGTAGGTGCCCTCACTGAGGCAGGCATATTTTTGCCTGCTTTTTTGCCCGGGAATCGGTTTTTTTTTGTTTTTTTCTGTGCTGCTTGGCATTGTGTTATCGCCGCGATGCCATGAACGATGACAAAAAATCAGACCCAATTTTTCTTTTTCGGTTCGAGTTTGAGTTTGAGTGGAGTAATTCTCGTTACCGTTACCCGTTACGTAACGATAACGAGAACCGAAAACGGAAACGAGATTTTCGCTGCTCCGTGCCCATGTCTACTGCCAAACTATGATAGATTTATTTTAGAGTAGTTTTTGTAATTTATTTTTCATCTCCTCTTTTAATTTGGACAAAAGAATAGATTAAAAGAAATACACAACCTAGAGAATATACAAAGTTTGAACAGCTCTTATTAACATATGAACCTGAGAAAGAAAACTCAGGGAAAGGAGCGGTAGGCAATATATATCCAAGATTCTCTAGAAGAAAGGGAGCAAGAAACTATAAGAGAGGTGTGGAAGCAAGATATTGACAAAGAAATAAAAAAGATGAATGGATAAATTTGTAAGATGAGGATTTTATGGTCATTGTCAGAATAAAGGAAAACTACTTTAAATTAACTTTAAGATGGTATATGAGACCAGTCAGACTGAATAGAATAAATTCAAGATACTCTAAGTTATGCTGGAAATGTGGAAAAAAAGACAGGGACCTATTTTTGTCTTTGGGTGGAATGTGAAATAGTTCAAAAGTTTTGGCAAGCAATTTTTAGTGAGATAAAGGAAATACTTCAAGTCAATATTGAATGTAAGCCAGAAACAGCATTGTTATCATTACCACTTACTAATGAACATGATATAAAAATAATGAATTAATTGCAAATCTTATGACAGCAGCAAGATTGATTATAGCAAAAAACTGGAAATTGAAGCTAGATTTTAGGATGGAAGACTGGTATAATGAGGTGTGGGACATACCTTTAAATGACAAATTGTCTTGCAGTTTAAAAGTTTTGCGAGGGGAGGGGAGGAAGGATATTTTTATGATATCTGGGGGAAATTTATAGACTATGTATTATTAAAAGGGAAAGGGAAACAACCGATTTATAATCCAACACAGTTCTGGAGAAAAGGATTCTAAGAAGCCAGTTAGAAAAAAAGAAGATGAAGAAGAAAAAGAAGCCAAAGGAAAAACTGGATGGTCCCAGGGTGGTTGGGGGTGCACAGTTATTGTTTGTACTGTTTGTTTGTATGTTAGTTTATTAAAATTTTAAAATTAAAAAAAAACCATCTGAGTAGCTGGGCTCACCATCACCATCACTTAGTGGGACATTGACATGACACATGATTCACCCAAGTGTCAGATGGTGCAGCACTTTATACCAAAGCATACCACAGCATGAACTACCAGGCAGTAACCTAGTCTAGTTAGCCAGGGAAGTAAGAAAGAACTATACCATAGCTGCAAAAATTTCAAAAGGAAAAGAAAGGTCGGCAGTGGCAACATGCTTGCAGTGGAAGCCCCATGAGAGCAACTAAGCCACACACAAATAGGAAGACTCTATTCCATGGAATAGATTATATAGTGGGACCTCCCAGCCTGGTAGGACCTTGGACAATGACCTTGTGATATAAGCAAGCAGTAGTCTCCATATTGTGCCTGGCAGCAAACACCAGGCCTGTAGGTACGATCACAAAAGAAAACAAATATAATTTGCCCCCCCCCCCCATGGCAAAACAAAGAGGCTTGAGACGTAACTTGGGTTCAACTACAGCCACACTTTATTGAACATCAACATTAACACAAACATCAACTGAGCAGAGCCTGACATAGTGCGGATCCAGGTTGGAACCCTTGGGTCTCCCAGGACCCCTCCAACCAGCAAGCTTTTGGGCAGGTCACTACCCCTGGTGGTGCAGTCCCGAGACAGCACCGCCAAGGCCAGTAAATTTAGTACCACTCCCTGGGTCCTCAAGCCCCTTCCAGTGGTGGCTCTTGGCCCCAGGGGAGAGGGGTGTTGCTTCCCCTAACACTGTAATCTCTGAATCCGTATCGCTCAAGGTCAGATGGGCTAGGATTGGGTCTTCCCCGTCATGACTCACCAATTGCTTCTAGCCTTTTGCACTACCACCCAGGTGTGACCGGCATGATGACCTCCTAACCATTAAAAACCCACCACCCCGGTACTAGTGTGGGATAGGTGAAAAATCTCCGCTCACCAGGCCCAATCTGGGAATGGGTCAAAAATTCCTATCTGGACCCTGAGGGTGACCAGTGAGACTCACACTGGCACTGCAAAAGGGGGTGGGTGGGTGGGTGGGTGGGCAATGTTAAGTGCTGAAAGAGGCAGCACCAGAGAAGGAGGCCCACTATATATGAGCTTCCTCCCCCCCCCCTCCCAGGCAGCACAAGAGCTCACCAGTCTCATGCTCATTCACTCAAAGCAAAGAAATCATTTCTAGTGTGATTGGATGTGTGCCTTTTCAGCTATTTGACAAGCCATTTTAAGCTTGTCCTTATTCACAAGGAAAAAGTTCTGCCTATGGATCAAGCCGTTACTACAGTCCAAATAAATCAGTCACCTTTACAATAAGGAGCAGACAAAACTAAAGTTGTTGGCAGTCCATTTACCAAAGTTTCTGGGTGTCAAGCCCCACATACAGAGCACACACACAAACTGGGTTCAGTTCTTTGCCAAGATCTTTAGTGGAAAGCCGTGCAAGTTCAAGTCCTTTGCCAACAATCAAGCGCCAGATAAATAACAGAATCCAACTGCCAGCAATTAACAGTCCAAGTCAAAACCAGAATATCTCATGGAAACCAGATGCCAAACCCAAGGGAACAGATTAAGCCGTTGTCCAGGAAGCCAGTCCGAAATCAGGAAACAGAGCCAAGGTCACAGACAGGAACGTGGTTGCAAGTTCAAATGACGCGGTGCTCCCACAGAGAACTCAAGGTGAGCTTACCAGCTTTATCCCAAAACAGGGAACATACCCTTACTCCTGGAAAGGCTTCTGCTAGTACTCAGGGCTTGCTGCCCTGATTCCCCATCTAGCATCAAAGACCCTTTCCCTAGCCCTCCTGGTAGCACATCTTTGCAGAATCCTGCTCATGGCCCTTCTAGGGGGAGAAGATATGTTTTCAGCTGAGTCATCAGACCCAGCTGCCTGCTGATTGGAGCTGCAAGGCTCCTCCAGCAGCTCTTTACCCTTTAACCCCTCAGAGACAAGTTCTGTGACAGGCAGGGTCCTGGCACTGGGAATCTGGACAGGCAGTGTAAACCATTCCAAATTGTGTCCTGTAACAGCTGTGCTAGTAGCGCACACTGAATTTTTCGATCCCTGCCAATCATTCTCTGGTATTCATCTGTTTCCACTGAGCACACAGAGAGTGTTGAATGCTGGCTATGCTTTTATTCTCTTCTTTTCAATTTGAATTTCTTCTTGGGATAAAAAAGGTTCACATCTGCTTCACGCTCTTCTGATACTATCCTGTCTACTGTGCTGCTTCCAGAAGTTTCTGGAACAACACTGACAGTTAGAGCATTAAACTGTGCTTCCACAATGTTCTCTTCTTGCTGCATAACATCCCCCCCTATTTTCAAGACAACAAGGTAAAGCATCCAATAATCAACTACTCTACACTTCAAGCTTGTGCTCACTTCCAAAGACATTGGATGTTTTGGTACTTAGAAGATCCAGTTTCCCTAGTTAATATTACTGTTTTGAAACAAATGAAGGTCCCCTTCCCCCCAAAATGACTGGAAAACGTTAAAGCTGCCCATGTATGTATGTTCTCATGTTCTTATGTATAATCTTTTTCACCCTATGGAACTTTTTGAATCCTTAAAAAGTACTCAAACATCCCAGTCAACCAGTTATATTGCAATTGGATGGTGTGAGGCCAATCACTTTCTATCAGCCTCCAAATGTTTCGTTTGACCTGGAAGGATGAATGCTTCCAAATGCCGGTGAAGGATTAAAATATGGGTGAGAGAAATCCAGCCATAAACACTAACTGTTATCCAGAATCCTGACAAAGACTAAAATTTCAGGGAAACAAGGGGAAGTTGGAATACTTGGAATATTAGCCTAAAGTAATTTTGTTTAGAGCTTACTGGTTGTAATACGTAACCTCTAATCTTAAACAATGGTGAGGCAAGTGTTTCTAGGTAGGTCTTACAATCACATCTCCCATAGCTTAATGCAGAAAGCAGCCAGCCAGCCAGCCACGAGTAAGCAGATCAATAGCTGACATCCGACACGTTCTTTTGCCTATTAGCAGCTTTTCTTTCCAAATTCTTTTATTTATGGCACCATTCAGATTTGATAAGAGTGCAATTTTCCCATTGTGACAACTAGCAGAAAATAAATATTGCATGGCTACAAATACACATCCTTTATTTCTTTAGGGGGGAAATACAGAAGTCACTATATTGTAGATGGTCATTTATTCCCATAAGTGTGCTCTGTCGCATTTGCTTCCTATGCTATCCAAGTCAGATCTGCCCATTGTATTTATAGTTATCACATTTCAAAGGCAATGGAGGAGGATGATTAAATAATTATAAATCTTTACAATAGCTGTTTATTAAGGGAAAAGGTAATATGAGAAAAAGAATGACATTAGAATCTCTCTTTTACTCAGCCTCACACTGGTTCAGCAGATACGCTATGTGGGTAACCTGTCAATAATACATGCTTTGCAATGGAATTCTAAGCCCTGCAGTTTGATGGGTTTTAAATGGCATGGAATAGTCTCCAGTATCAATAGCATGCTAAAACATGCCATATTTGTATCCTTCAGGATTTCTGAACTGGAATGTGGCATATCTATTCTTTGTAGTAAATTCTTTAAAAATATCTTATATTCCATCCTATGAACCAAAAATATCTTAAAAATTCAAAATCCAAACACAGAGTAACCGAAAAAAAACAACCCAGATAATTAGACCCCCAAAGCCAAAACAAGTTACTACTTTTGTTAAAATATTTCTAATTCCTCAGAAATCCAGTGTAGCATAGTGTTCAAGAGCCCCAGACTAGAAATTTGGAAACCTAGTTTTAAAATATCTGCTCAGCCATAAAAAGCAGGGAGTGGATTCTTCCATTCTCTAGACTACAAATACCACAATTCTCTATTTTGGAAATTCTACTAACCTTGCAGGGAGAATGGCTTGAATTGGAAGGCTCTGAGGATTAGCTAGGTCAAGGTCCTCCCAAGCTTCCTGCTCAGAAGAAAGCTCTCTGCCAGCTGCAGAGTGGGAACAGGAAACTTAGTCTATCTAAGCCTCAGAGGGGGGTACTTCATGTCGTCCTTTGTTCCGCAACTAGTTTTCTACCGTGGCAGCATTGGTCGCGATCACATGGTTTTGTCCCTGTTTCAGTGTTCCCATGGTCATGATAACTTGTCAATTGACAAATGTTACCTCATGGTCTTGTACTGTAACAAACACTGAATTTCTCTAGCTTCCTTTTTCCTTTTGGGGGGTTATAAAAATTATTTTTTTGATATTTTGATTTACTGATATTTTGGTGTTCTAATGCCAATGCGGCAGAATTCATAATGATTTTTTTCTTATACATTTGAGTTGCATGGTTTTTCCCATGAAATGTGAGGGGGTGTACTCACTTCTGTGATATATTGTATATAGTAATAGCTGGTGGCCCAACCACAGCTGGCCCAGACACTCCAAGATGTGGAGTTCCCATCTCTGAGACTCCAATGATAAGAGATTGAACCCAGAGTAACCCCAAGGTGTATATATTTTCCTTCAAGGGGAGTGCAACATAATCCAGAATGGGTTGCCCACTCAGTTACATACACTCTGTGTTATCAAGGTTCAACATCAGCTTATTAGTCTTCACCATTCAAACATTGATCCAGCACCTGCACACCCTTAATTGACAAGGAGAAATGATAACAAAATGAAGTATTTATCATTCCCCAACTCACCTTTGCTAGTTTTTATCAGTCAACGCAGGCAGGAGGAGTTCAGGTTATATGTATGGGGCAGATATCTTCTCTACTTCCTGGGGCTGTAAACTCATTTTTAAACTATCACTGCAAGAGAAGAATACAGCAGAGCATTCCTTCAAAGTCCCAAATCCATAAAAGCATGAGCATTGAATGCTGTACAAATCTCAACAAAAGGAAGGTGAGGAAAAATGTCAGGGAGGAAATTTTATGGTTAAAAGAGTTGCTGCCCCCGCTATCTCTTTGCTCTACTGCCATTTATGGAGGAAGCCAGATAAAGGGTATAAAGAAAGTCTTCAGGTTCAAATGGGTTTGTTCCTGGCCCTAGAGTATTTAGGGAATTAAAGTCCCATGCTTTTAACTGTTTGTGACGGAAGCATCAGCACTTTTGATTAGGAATGGGAATGAGTCAGATGCCAGTGCTCTTGATGCAAGATATAATCTTGATTTGAAAACATATATTAGAAAGCATTCTGGCTTGATCCAGCGAGTTTCTGAATCCCACATACAGCATGTCCTCTACTCAGTGGTATAGAATTCACTGGCACTGCTGTTAAATGAAAAGTCCTCTCTCTCTTTGTCCAGTTTTGCAGGCATTGGACTCATGTGCAATAAAAGAGAGATTTACAAACCATGTAACAAAAAATGGAGCTTTTGAATTAGTGGCAGTGTGGCACTACCAGTGACACTATCCCTCGTGTACTGGTGGAACACCACATTGACTACTTTGTCTCCATCTTAAATAGGGTATGACACAAAGAAAAGGCAAATGGAAAATAATTGTAGAAAAAATATTGAGATTGTTTCAGAAATGATATAGAACGCAAATGAAACAAAAATAAAAGGTGGGCAAACTAATTTCCTATTTACCTTGGCTGTGTTTAATATTAACAAATATTTCTTTCATATTCATTCCTCCTTTCCTCTATTTATGCTTATGATGAGGAATATGCTCCCCTTTTATTTATTTATTTATTTATTTATTTATTTATTTATTTATTTATTTATTTATTTATTTATTACTCATAGCAGTACTGTCTCTGGGAGGACTATCCAGTGACCTTCATGGCCAAACTAGAATTTGACCACACATCTTCCCAGTGATGGTCCAAAGTTTCATCTAACCAAGACACCATACTAGCTCTCAAGAGCAAGATGAAAAATTCCAATCAGTCAAATGTGATGCAGAAATGTGACAGTATATAGGGGTTTTCACATAAGTGTTGGTAATAAATGGGACTTTTTTCTCCACCCTTTACATAAAAGTATATGCTTACATGTACATTATTGGATTACAACATATTTATTTTAGACCTACCAACCTAATCATAATTTGCCTTAAGCCTACTCACAGCACAGTTGTAAACATGATGTAGTGAAATAAATGTCAACTACAATTACTTCAAAATAACTTTGCTTGGTCTGGCCTTTATGGACTGTTTTATTGGCTCAAGAGTTCAAAGTTATTAGCTTATTAAAAATAATTTTAAATAGATTCAGAAATTTTGTATATTTTAAAAATGTTGGTTGGCCCAGTAATACCACCTCACTAGTTATATCTTTATAGCAATTGCCCGCAAAATAAAGAAAGATTTAATATCATGTAATTTCAAGATAGGGATGTAAGAATGCAGGTATTGTAAATGTTAATCTGAATAAATCAGACTGTATTGTTTGAAATCGATGCAATTTTGTAAGTGCCACTTCATTTTCTAATAAGACACACTTTAAAATGAGGCATTATACTGCATTTCTTCACAAATTTTACAAAACTTTAAGGTCATTTTAATAGGCATTCTGTAATAGCTCTCAATGCCATATCATCATAACTCAAATTTCATGATCTTGTTATACTTGATGTGAATATTTGCCTGGCTTGGGTCCTCTTTACATTTTTCATCTGGAGCATGGGAACAGCTTTTTTATTTATTAAAGTGGCTGCATCTGCTGCTGTCTCATTTCTTGCATAACTTTGTTCAGCTGCAGGATCCTTCCATAAAAATTTGTTTTTGATTCTAGTTAAGAAACCATTGCATATGTAAGTCCTAAATGATGTTATAGGACTTTCCTTTGTGAGGCAACCTCAAAGAAGTAGCTTTCCCAGTGTTTGCATCAAGTTACCAAAACAGAAATGGGAAGCATTTGGCTATGCAAATTATTTGAAGTTCAGTGTTCATTGCCACTGTCCAGGATGATGATGGTAAAGATGATGGTGATCACAGAATCATACAATAGTGAAGATGGAAGGGGCTGCAAAGCTATCAATTCTAACCCCCTGCTCCATGCAGGAGTACAAATCAAAGGATATCTGTGTGACAAAACCCTGGAAACAGGAGTAATGAATATACAAATCATCAGCCAATCCCAGCAGGAGGGCGGGGAATGGTATGATATAAAAAGGGTGGAGCCTAGTCAGTTGAGAGCAGTTCAGTTGAGTTAAGTTAAGCTGAAGGGTTTGAGAGTGAGTGCTGGGAGAGAGCACTGCTCTGTGAGAGTTCTGTCAGACAGTGAGGGCTATACTGTTTACTAGTTATTAAAGACAGGGGGGCTGGAAGAGTTGATGAAATCTATTATATGTTAAAGGCAACACATACCATCCTCAGATATTGTTATATTTATTATTTTCTCAATAAACTTCATCATTAATTTTATATTATATATCTCTGAGTCGGTCCCAATTCATGAGGCGACAATTTTAAAAGGTGGCAGCATTACCAAGTAAATAAAAGGTGGCAGCATTACCAAGTAAATAAAAGGTGGCAGCATTACAATTTCCATCGCAATTCAGTGTGTAAAAGGGAGGTGTCGTCACAATTTGGTGGCACAGCAGTGGGATGTCGAAATAAACCCAGTTGTGCCTTTGAAAACCCAGTCTGTGAAAGGGGTGACGTTACAAGCTGCCAGGTGGTTATCCAGATTTCTCTTGAATGCCTCCAGTGTTATACACTCACCATTAAGGATGGGCACCAAATGAAAAATGGAAATTCTGACTCATCAGTTTGTTATGTAATGAAACAAACTGAACTAAACTGAACCAGAGAAGCAGCATTTCGTTAGTAAGGAAACGAGCCGGCATTTTTTTGTTTAAAAAGAACTGATTAGTTTCTCTGTAAAACAGATCCCCTGGGTCTTAGATATAACAAATTTGATCCTTCCCCTGATTCTCCCCTTCAAGCGCTCCAAATTTGGGGAGATTTAGGGTTCAGGGGGCCAAGTTATTCAACTTCAACTTCATTTTTCTTAGGGGGTCAGTTCGTTATTCATTTCGTTAAGTAATGAAATGAATAACAAATAATGAAACAAACCAAAAGTTCATTTCATGCCCATCTCTACTTATAAATTTAAAACTGTGTTTTCTTTAGAGAGTCAGTTCGTCTCATATATTGTCTTCCTGTTTTCCCAGTGCCTTCAACCTTCCCAGCATTATCTTTTCTAGAGTATCCTGCCCTCTCATGATGTGACCAGACAGCCTCACTCTCAATATATTTGCCTCCAGAGATAATCCATCCTTGATTTGATCTAGAACCCCCATTTTTGTCTTTCTGGCAGTCCAGGGTAACCACAAAGCTCTCCTACAGCATCACATTTCAAACAAAGGTAAATAATTTAGGATGTAAAATCCAAGACACATGAAAGACAAAAGGTATCTTATCTCTCTTGTGAATGATGTCTCATCCCTGTTGAAAGGTTACCTCTGCATGGTTGGTACATACAGAGGCATTACATATCAACACATATGGTTTTGGAAAACAGAAAATGAAGGAGATACAAATGGTGGCCAACAAAGGAAGCAACAAGAAGGTCTCAAAGAGTGAAACTTAAAAAAAGAACTCTAAATGAATTATCAAATACAGAGCATGTTCCCTATAGAGGAGCATTAAAAAGAGAAGCATGCAAGATCACTTTTTCCAACAGATAGAAAGGTTTCAGAGAGCCATGGGTTGAAAGGAAATGCAAATCCTGTTTAACTCAATAAAAATATAGTTTTAAAATAACAATAAATGGGTGCAGTATACCTTCACTGCTGCCCTTGATACAAGTTGGTGGCTTCAAATGGATACACAGATACACAGTGCCTTCACCTCTTTGCTGAACTAGAGACATACTGGGAAAAGGTTCTATATGGAAGACATCTAACCATGAAAGTGGGCTAAAATGAAACATTAAAGTTACTTTAGCTCTTGGTAGAAACTGAGGGAATAAACTAGCACATTAATCACAAATTCTGAGTCAGAGCAATGTTGTTTCTTCACTGCATGCTGGAGTTCTTCCTTCAAAGGATTGCTTTCAGTCTCATGAAAAACTTTTTAAGAACAAAAGCATCTTCATTCAGTGTGGAACTTTGTCAATGAGCCTAGCTTCCCTCCACTGCTGTTAGCTATTTTGAGTGGGAAAATGCCTTGTTTATAACCTCCTGGCACCCCACTCTGCAGAATGCTAATAAGGAAACAAAAACACATGCTTTTATGTGGTGTACTTAACTCAAAATTGTCAACGGAATTAACTGAGAGTGAGATTGCTATGTAAATATCATGATCTTGTTACATTTGTCTGTACTTTTCCATCTTCACACTGTTAAAGGATACAGTGATAAGCATAGCATACAAAGTCAATTGAAGCTCAATGATGCTATAATAACTAATGATGTTTAATACTTCCCACCCACATTCTGCTTATACTGTTGACTAGTTTTAACCACAAAAGCTTTAATGTCTGGTGCCTCCACTACATCTTTGTCAGGCTTGATTTTGTGTGTGCATTGAAGTATTCATTTATCTATAGAAACTGGACTAGAGGAAACTTTATTGTTCACTATATGCACAGATCATGGTAACATTGCATAAAATAATTGCATCTTGGCAGCTAATGATTGTTATTTCTAAGGGTCTCATTGGCTTTTATATCATCAGTTCCTGATTCACTATTAAAATGGGTTTGGTAAAATCCAGAATGCAGTAGCATAAACAACTTCTTTAGAGTGGCCTAATTCTTTCCTAGTTTCAAGGTCAGGGGCAAATTTGAGTACCTCTGTATTCAGTCTTCTCCAAGTACTCTGAAAGAATGCTCTTTTGATAAGCAGAAAGAATATTTAATCCAATTTGTGGTCTGTATTGTAACAGTTCTTCATGCAGTAGAAAAGCACCAGCTATGGACCTTTTACAGCCTCATGGAGGAGACTTGCAAAACTGAAGCGTCTTACTAAAGGTTGTCTTTAGTATTCTAGAATTCTATAAATTCACCAGGAGAGATCTGAAAGATCCTTTGGGTCCCGTGGAACCCTGCCAAGAATTTTAGAATTGCAACCTAAGCAAAACAAGAGCAAACCCTATCAGGATAAATGATGTATACTATCTGTCAGAGAAGCAAATCCTGTATGGTAATTATGAGACTGGTCACTGGTGACCTCCCATATGGTGCTTATCACAGGTATGTATTAAACGTAACAAGACACAATATTTTAAAGATAAAATCACTGTTCTAATCACAAATCCATATTTTCAGCTTATGCTATTTTCCCCATTTCTGAAGATCCTAAAGAGACTTCTTCTAATGTACTGTGTTAGAATAGTGCATGGACATTTGTTTTGTACTATATTAGGGCGTTTATACACGACCCCTAAGCTCCGCCGCAAATGGCTGCAAGCTCCGGACGATAAAAATGTTTACCCACCAGCTCCGGAGTTTGCAGACAATTAAGTGCGACCCCACCCACTTAGCGTGACCAAACAGCAGTTTTCTTGTACCTGCTTTTTTATGGTGAAAAATATTTGATCCGGAGACTGCCTGAGGTCTCCTCACTTCTTTCTGTTGTTTTTCTTTTGCCTCCGCCACTTAAAGAGGAACCAGGAAGTAAACGGAGATCGGAGCAACTTCCCCCAACACCGGGACGTAAGCCTTTTATTCTTTTGTCTCTGTCTAAGGCTTTTTTTTCCTCCCCCCCTCCTGCAGACAGAACAAAGAAGTGCCGAGCGGGTGGGGAGGGAAGAACAGCAACGAACCCTCAAGATCTCTGGTCCGAATTTAAGGGACCAGCGGATCTTAGGGGTCGTGTAAAAAGGCCCTTAGTAAACTATGTCTGGGGAAAAACAGCATGCAGTAAAATCCATGTTTCCAATAAAATAAAACTCTGAGGAGGAGAAGGAAAGATGGAATAAAAATTGTTATAATGAGTTGCAATTTTTAGGTAGTTGGTGGGAGTGTATGCACTTTGTAAATCATCTAGAGTTGATTTTACAAGTAGGAGGATTACTTGCTCACTATATTACACCTACTAAGTTCCTTTGTATTTCTCTAATGCAGTTGCACAATCCTGTTCTGACTAGATGATAATTTCCAATCAGTTTGCATACAATTAGGAATGGAATAGGTGAAGAGAAAGGGGACAAAACACTGGAGAATTGAATCAAAAGGACTTTAGGATTTCATGATTTTCCCCTTACCTGTCTGTCTTCTCTAAGTTTTCCTATTTTCATGGGTAGATACAAACACCTAGAAATAACATAATTAACATGTGAATAAAATATGAATCATTTTTGATAGATCAGCTCTATAGAGGAGATGCTTCAGAGCATCAAGGAGCTTTGTATGAATAAATTAGCTATATGATAAAACTAATTATGATATCTTACACTGCCTGATGATACAACAAAGTTTTAGAACTGCATAAACGTACAGTATATATAGTGTTTTTTTGCAACTGTATTGAGTTTAGTGTTAGCAGATGTACCAGGTGAAATAAACCCACATTCTTTCATGTTAGTTACGCTTAAAATTTGAATTCCCCATATGAATAGTCTTTCTGAATATTAGATGAAGGTATGATGCTAATATTAGAAATTATGTGGTCATTCTTTACACCATCATCTTGAACCCAATGGTTATTTAGCCAATCCCTTTTTCCTGCTACAGGCCTTTTTGCCATAACCAATTCTGTTCCTAAAGATCCCCAGAACTTCCTTTGGATGTGGGTTAGAGAGGTCTGCACTCAGTAGGCATGATCAGTGGTAATTGGGTATCCAACCTTACATAGGCTTAAGTGCGATCCATTAGTGCAGTCAAAATTTCTTCACTCTCCCTCTCCCTCTCTGTCCTTTTCTTCACCCTCATCCTTGTTCTTGTAATCCCCCTATTATTCTTACTAGTAAACATTTGTATAAACCAGCATACAGTACTGGATGAATGCCTAGCTTCTGGTGGTCATCCCACCATTCCCCGAATAATTCTGATGGTGTCGACCAGCTTTCCTTCAGTGAATGGTGATGATTTTGCCCTTCTGATCTGCTCTAGTCACACCCAGAGCAAGCCTTTGTCAGAAATGTGAGTGGCTAGTCTCAACACCCATCATCAGGAGTCATTTTCACCACTGTTATTTAAGTTCATGAAGCACAGATGGATGTTCTGGTCTTGGCATAAGAATCAGAAGACTAATGGGGGTAGATGTCATGTGCAGAGTCGTAGAGATGCTCTGCCCATGAAAAATGTTTCTTATCACAGTAGCAGTGGTGAAGTTTTAAGTCGGTTTAAATAGTGGTGGCTTGAAGAAGTGCCATCATGGTTAAGATGATATAGAGGGTGGGTGGGGAATGCATTAGTACAAAAGAAATTGGGTCCCCAAGACACTGAGTTGCTTGTATCTGCATGCTAAGTTGCAATATGGCCTGGGAAATATGGAGTTGTGCCAAAGATTTCCTGGAAAAGAAATAACAACCACGGTACTTTCAAAGCAGTGAATAATATCCTTCACAAAAGCTCATGCTGTACACAATTCCTATGACAGGCTATTAGGAATAGAAAATGATCATTATTGTCTCATGGCCTATTCAGACAACATGCCATGAAAACAGAACTTTCTTTTGATTAGGTATCATTTCAGTATTATCTATGGTTAAGGTATTTGCATCTTTCCGTTCTACACATGAAAGTCACATTCTGCATTGAAGACTTAGTTAATTGTTACATTGCATGCAATTTTCTTTTGGACCCAAAACAAAGAATTCCACTCACCTCACCAGCTCAACAAATAACACTGAAGTAGCATACTGTAGTTAGGTGAGTGACAACTGTATCACCTTAGTGACTGAATGTATCAATCAGCTCAGAATTCCTGAGACAACATGTAAGGACATGCTCACACAATTTCAAGTGTATTAATTGACCATACAATGAGCTCATTGATTGCAAGAAGTGAAGTATTATTCACCACAATCTATTATCTTTTTACCACGCAGTTCCTTAAGAAAATGAGTGCATAAAAACTGAGATGTTACATTTCATCTTTTTCTCATTTGTTTTTCATATATGCAGTACCATTCAGTCAGCCTATTGTGATTAGAGATGGGCACGACTTGAAATTTTTTTTTTTCGACTTGTCGTTAGTCGGGCCGGTTCCATTTCGGCTCGTTTCCGTTTTTTGCGAAACTTTGCAAGAATTAGTCGGTTCGTTTTTTCGTTTTTTCATTGTCGTTAGTACTGGTTTGGGGAGAGGGTAGCGGGCTCCTGGAGGGAGCTGCAGGAGTCAGCCAGAGCCACAAGTGACGGACTGGCAGACTCTTTGCACCCGCTGTGTCTCACGTACTTGCATGTAGTGCAATGCAAGTAGATCTGGCTTAGGGTTAAGACAGGTTAGCGGAACGGCTAGGGTTAGGCTAGTTACGGGTGAGGTTAGGGTGAGTATTGGGGTGCACCTCTGGGTGCCTCTCTGACCCACTTAGAAGGACAGTGTACTGGCGTATGGGTTAGGCTTAGGGTTCGGGTTTGGGCTACGATTAGTGGGCTGTTTATGCCCGATTGGCACATCCCAGAAGTCTCTGTGGTCAACCTGGCCAAGTGGCCATGCGATTGGTGGAAAATTTGCATGGTCGACTCCCATGGGCGAGCCCATCATTGCAAATGTGCAGGTGTAAAAAAATAAAATAAAATAAAATCAACGGAGACTTTTTTTTGCAAGAAAAACCCACTGCTGCTACTGTAAAAATTCAAGCATTTAAAATAGCCAATTTTCGCATCTTTCTGTGGTGCTTTGGTGGGGTTTTGGGCAACGATTTCAAAAAAAATATTGCGGTCGCCATTTTGGATCCCCCCCCACCGCATGGCAAATGGATGCGCCCTCCCAGGCTGGTACAGTCAGCAAAACCTGGCCATGCGATTGGTGGAATGGCTCCAAAACTTTGCATGGTCCACTCCCATGGGTGAGCCCATCATTGCGAATGCGCAGGTGTAAAAAAATAAAATAAAATAAAATAAAATAAAATCAACGGAGACTTTTTTTGCAAGAAAAACCCACTGCTGCTACTGTAAAAATTCAAGCATTTAAAATAGCTAATTTTCGCATGTTTCTGTGGTGCTTTGGTGGGGTTTTGGGCAACGATTTCAAAAAAAAATATTGCAGTCGCCATTTTGGATCCCCCGCACTGCATGGCAAATGGATGCGCCCTCCCAGCCTGGTACAGTCAGCAAAACCTGGCCATGCGATTGGTGGAATGGCTCCAAAACTTTGCATGGTCCACTCCCATGGGCGAGCCCATCATTGCGAATGCGCAGGTGTAATAAAATAAAATAAAATAAAATAAAATAAAATAAAATAAAATCAACGGAGACTTTTTTTGCAAGAAAAACCCACTGCTGCTACTGTAAAAATTCAAGCATTTAAAATAGCTAATTTTCGCATGTTTCTGTGGTGCTTTGGTGGGGTTTTGGGCAACGATTTCAAAAAAAAATTGCAGTCGCCATTTTGGATCCCCCGCACTGCATGGCAAATGGATGCGCCCTCCCAGCCTGGTACCAGCAGCGCAGCAGTAGCAATAGCCAAGGAGAGGGGGGCGGGGAAACCCCCCCCCCCAAATAAACACCCTTCTGGCCTGGTAGGTGCCCTCAGACAGTTTTCGCCTACTTTTAGGGCCGGGAATCGGGTTTTTTTTAACTTTTAAAAACTTTTTTTCTGTGCCGCTTGGCATTGTGCGATGCAAGTAACGAGCACGACAAATCAGACCAAATTGTTCGTTCGTCGGTTCGAACTCAAATTCTGGTGGAGTAATTCCCGTTTCCGTTTCCGTAGAGTAACGGATACGAGTAACAGAAACGAAAACGGGAATACCGCTAAGTCGTGCCCATCTCTAATTGTGATTACTAATTCCTGAATCTGGTCCACAGTTTCCCTTATACAAAAAGCTGTAAAATTTATAAGTGTACTCTATTTATGTCACTTCACTATAAGTGGATGTTTTTTTCTTGTTTTCTGTGTAACATTCATTTGTGTCCTTCAGAATATAGTATAAGCATTCAATTCAGAAGAGCTGTACTTTAGTTGGAAAATTGATATACCTTTGCCCTGGATTGTTCTTTCAATTAATGCTTTTGGATCACTTTATGCTTGAGGTTATAATATATTCCTCTTTGATACTTCCATTATTTGTTTGTTGCTATCCAGTCTTCTTATCTTATATTCTGAACACTGAACTGCATAAACTGGTTTCCTATCCTTTCCATAGATTTCTAAATTGTATTGTATCCTCTCTTTATGTTGACTGACCCTTCGCACACCTCCTTTTGTATATTGCGCCATCAGCAAATTTCACCAGCTTCCCTCACGACCCTACATCAATTGAACAAAATTGGCTCTAGTACCCTTGTGGCATGGCTGTAGTCACCTCTCTTCAATCTGAACAGCTCCCTCAATATATATTCATTCAAATTCTGTACACCTTCAACAATACAATCTCTTGAAGCAAAATAAAGTTTCAGATATATTCTGCACCCAGGAGGGGAAAATTGGTTGTATTGGAGGAAACAGTTCACTCTGTCATTTTTGTTCAGATTGTTTTGACTCATAAGCAACATCAATTGCTGTGATCCATGCATCGTTTATGATGTCCTATTTGTATTTAACTTTGACACTTCTGTGCCATACAGCCATATTGTGCGTGGGGAGGAATCTCAAGTCATAAGTTTTAAGATAAACAGATCTCCTATCACATATTACAGTCATGTGATTAGGCCTACTATTCATGCTCCCAACCTCTCCAAATTTATCTGAATTGCATATCTATATGTGCTTAGACTTTGCATAGACAATTAGTAATAGTTATAGGTGAGCTTCTCTACAGACCAGAAGTAAGCAAATATTGCTCATGATAGAAAGAAAGCAGGAAGGGCCACTAGGGCAGGTTCTAGAACAGATCTTCAAACAGTCAGTCTGTAAGTGATTAGAAAATAATGCTATGATTTTGAAAAAAAAGCCCGGTGTAGGTAGGCCAGATAAATCTCATCTTATATTGGAATTTTTCTTTACAGTTTACATATCCCCTCAAATTATTTCTGACTTATGACTCTTGTTAAAGTTTTCCAGGTATAGAATACTCAGGATGAGTTTTACCATTCTCTTTTTCTGGGGAAGCCCTGGGATTGTGCAGGTTATTCAAGGCTGCACTCACAGGAGGCACAGTGGGGAATCCAACTGCCAACCTCTGGCTCTGTGGCCAGCTACTTAAACCACTGAGCTATCCATTTCCCCTATTTTTTGTGTTGCTGTACTGTGTTTTTATTGTTGAATATATGGTTCTTACACTTCCTTCTTTCATATGGAGAGCATTTTTTTACCAAAACAAATTCTGGTTCTGTCCAACAACACTTAGCCAATAAAAGGACTCTGATTCTGATTCTGATTCTGAAGTCCCTCACAGAGCTGCCATTATGTGCCATGAAACTGGAACTAACTTATAGCAAAACTGACTCACAGCAAATTTAAGAGTGGTTTTACCAATCTTCATCTATCACTCTTCCACTAAACCTTACTGAGTCCTCTCACAGTACCTAAGTATTATTTCCCTTCACAACTGCTACTCCTACCATCACTACTATTGCTGCTGGTGCTGCTGCTCCTGTTCTATTTAAGGTAATATTAAATGAGCAGAAATTTTGGAGGAATTTTGAAGTTATTTCTTCTTTTTCTCCATCTTTGTCTCCAGAATTTATAGAGAAAAAGAGGAAAATAAAGCTATTTTTCTAGTTATGCTCAACCTAAGGCACTAAATAAATATCTGCACTTAGCTGTGTTTTCGATAGGCACATATATGGCTGTGATACTTGTGAAAAGCCCACAACATGTGATTCCACTGTGGCAGCATAGTGTAATATGAATGTGATGCTAAGAAACACATTGACATAACGATCCATGGATACAATCAGACTTTTCTGCAGTTTTATTCTCCAGCAGCTCCCAGTTGGGTTGCTCACCTTTTGGCTGTATCTCATCCTGTAACTGTGAGACAACTGAGAGCTGCTAACAAGGGAGAACAAAGACACTGCAGCAAATCCTGAGTAGGCACAGCCCTTTTATTAACATTCTGGTTATTATGACCTTTTGCTTCAAGAGATTACTTCATTTAAAGATGTACATGTAATGAAATAAATATATAGGAAAAGAGCTGGTTGTGGACAGAGATGTCTAGACCTAAGAATATTAAGTAGGAGTGTAGTATTTGCTGTGGTAGCATTTATAGTATATATCTGCAGTAGATTGATCCTTTCCACCATTATTGGCTGGCTTCTGTATCTCTCAGGAAGTATGGCAGTATTACAGGTATGTGCTGAGTGGTGAGTATTTTAAAAATTAATGTGTGATGCTCTTTAAAACAAATGTTCCATCATTAAGGGAAACATATCACAGACTGTCTTAATTTCAATGGCGGCTCCAGCTATATGCTGCCAATGTACAGGATGCTTCTACATATGATCCCACATAAATATTTTAACAGCTCATCGTTCAGCAAACACCTACCATTTAAACAAGAGCTCCATCAATGGCAAAAATAGATTAAGGGGAGGCTTATCCTAAAAGTTGCTGAATGCCGAAGAAAATGTATCTGTAAACAGACAAATTTCAGTTAAAATGAGTGAGGGCAGATCTACACACACACACACACACACACACACACACACACACACACACACACACACACACACACACACACACACACACACACAGTATTCTTCCTTGAATATTTAAGTATCAGAATAATATGTGATATGTCAGCTTATTATACATTTCCATTTGAAAATGGAATGTGTGGACTTTAAGCCACAGACTGATTTCCAAAGAGAGGACAGGAAAGCCATAAAATATGTTGACTGTAGCATTTGGAGAGACTCAAGTGTTATACTTGAGTTATGATATTGGAGCCAAATAAATATCTATACCGACTGTTTTCTTCCACTTCAATATATACTGATAAATAGGATTTGTGGCATACAATGTATCTTCTTGAAAAAACTTTTAGTATTTTCATTTGCCTCTATAAGTAATCCAATTTACAATGAAATATGAGGCAATCCAATGAAATATGAGACAATCATGAAACATCCAAACCTCTCCAAAGATGTTAGTGATTTTTCCATCTGTTGCAATTAACAGGATTGCATTTTTGGTAAGAGATGCCCAACCTTACCCTTTACATTAAATATATGGAGTGTTTAAAATGCATGAACCTATTATATAATTACTTTTAAAAATCAACAAACACAATATCTGTCAGTTAGATGATTGTTGACTAACTTGTGAGAGTTCATACAACCTTGTGAAACATTTTCTTTTAAACAAAACCATGCTTACAGGGCAAGGGTTATTCTGTATGACTTAGAGGTTCAGCCTCAAATATCCTCCGTATTTATGGGACTAACTTTAGGTTGATCACTCTGGCACTTCTTTCTTTTGTTCTTTCTTTTTTAATTGGTGGTACTGAAACTTCTGGTAAGGAAGCTGACTTACTTAATCAGCTGAATATTTTAATTTAGTAAGTTCAGACTGAATGGACTTTCAGGCAAATGCCATCTGGCAGGCTGTGAATATACTAATTAATTCTAAGCCTTCATCATTTTTAACTGTTATGCAATACAACTTTTCAGTTGGAAAAAGAAGAAAAAATGTACAGTACTAGCATTTTAGCCTGATTTATCACAGTTTTGGAATGGAATCAGTTTCTGTCACCCTAGTGGACAATCTACCATGACAGCTAGCTGTGCTAGTGTATCTCTGCTGTATTTGTGAAAGCTCAGCTATTTTTGCACCATCAGATGCAGTATCTGTTGGAATCCTCTAGAGGAGATGAGCAACAGAGGCACAAATTATGTGACTCAATAGCAGGAGGACTAAGGAGATTTAGCTGTCTTAGATTCCTCATTGTATAAAAGTAAGTCAAATTAAAGAAGTCTTCCAGAATTTTGGAGTATGTCAAATAAACCTGGGGGTGGAAACTGAGAAACTGGGGGAACAGAGATTGGGGAACCTTTCTGGAGGTTTCAGGCTTTCATCAGTGCCTAGGAACAGATGACTGAAAGGAGGGAGCAGCTTGTGCCCAAAAAGGAATGGAAAGGACACCTGGAATTTATATTTGGATTAACACTTCAAGGTTGAGTTAGTTTGTTCCCTAGTACTGTGCTAACTGGAGAATGACATCATCTGTTTTAAGGTGAGGGAAGTGAAACTTCTCTTGTCTTCAAGAATATTTGAGGACCTTGAAGCCTGATTGGAAGACCATCTTGAAAATTCTGAAGGTGATGAAAAAGATATAAATGAAAGTTCTGAAGTTACTTTTATTGGCTTAGTTATTTCTTAGGAGATTCTATTCTCAGTTGTTGTTCTGTTGTTCCATGCTGGAAGGAATGTACCTGTACACTGTCTGCTCTGAGACTATGCTGGTGCTAAGCTAGTGTGTTATCATTAAGAAGTTTAGTTGGCTTTCTTATTTCCTTGTGTTTTTTTGCTCTTCATTACTCCTGCCTTGGATTCTTATTGACTGTTTGCAATAGAATACGTTAGATAGATTAGATAAAAATTTTGAAATGTTTGCCTTTTTCACTATTTTTAATAAAATATAAACAAATTCTCTATTCCACTGTTTGCATGTTTGGTTAAGAGGGTTTGTTGTAATATAGAAGTTTTTCCTTCCCCAGCTACCAGCAGCTTGTATGTTTTGTGTGTGGGGTGGCAGTTCTATCTTGTAGGGTTGGGATGTGAATCAAAAGTGCTTAACACTGTGGATTTGGGGGAGCTTTCTGAAAGCACAGCTCAGTTGGGTCGGACTAGCATGTTGGGAGATTACTAAGATTTTTCTACTAGCCATAACCGCATTTAATCTTCTTGGGCTCACCCACTTCAAGATCAACAGGGTAGCATGTCTAAGTACTCAGAACGGGAATCCCTGAACCTAGTGATATGTCATAAAACTTTTCTGGGAGAGGAGGATCTTGTCTTAATTACACACTTTCACTTTAGGTTGGGATTATTCTACTGTACCATTCTTCCAATTCATTCATGTTTGGAATTTTGAAAATAGCCTAGGATATATTTTGCTGCAGGTACTTTTTCTCCCTATAAATTATGAGTCAGCATTAGAGATGGGCACAAATTGAAAAAATGATGTTTCAGTTTTTTGTTTCTCATTGTGGGTCCATTTTGGTTTGTTTTCATTTTTGTGAACTTTTTGAAAAATTTTCATTTTGTTTTTTGTTTTTTGTTTTTACCCACTTTTTGCACGATTTAAAGCATTTCTGTGCGTGGGCATCCCCCAACACCCCAGACCAGAGGGAAAACACTAAAAAAATTGATGCTGGCAGAGACACAGTATAGACTAGGTATGCAGGGAGGCTGCAAAGGCAGCGGCGGGTGTTTCCCAGGGTATAAGGCAGCTGCAGAGTGACTGCACTGCGGGGCAGGGGAGGGTACTCACCGAGAGGTATGCACACACACAGGGAGGCTTCAAGAGAAATCTCTTCTTTCTCTCCCCTAAGAGCCAGGCTGCAGCCAGCAGGAACACACAGACACACACCTGCCTGGCTGGCCTAAAGTAACGAGTCACAGAGACAGCAATCCCACCCTAACTCTCACTGAAGACTGCAAGTAGGATGGGGGCTGCCAGAGCTTTTTATGCCCTCTGTGGCTGCCACACCTACCCAGTTTGCAACCTGGGTATGCTTTTGGTTGAAATTGTCCAAGAATTTACATGATCCCATCACATGGCTTGCATCCATTTTGTGGCATCCTTAAAGGGAAAAGAAAAATACATCACAATGGGATAAAGACAAAAAACAAACATTTTAAGGACCCCAACCCCCGGTAGGTAATTTCAAATAATTATCATTGTGTTTTTACGGATGTCCAGGGCGTTTTAATACCCAAGAAATCAATATTAGGCATCTGGGAGCCATTTTGGGTCGATGTCCCCTAACTCCTCTTAAAGGAAAAAAATGCAGCAATCTGAGAAAAGATATAAATGCACGTTTTAAGGACCCCAAACCCCTGGTAGGTATTATCAGGCAGAATAAATAATTATTGCTGGGTTTTTACGGATATTCAGGATGTTTTCTAACATTTAAAAACAGCTCATTTCATTGTGCATCGCCATTAATGAAAACGAAATGTAACGAACCTAATTTTTGTGGTTCTGTTAGGTTCGTTCCAATTTCATCACAATTTTTGTTAATCCTTTCATTACGTAATGAAATGAATAACGAATAATGGAACGACGTTTTTCTGTTTTGAGCCCATCTCTAGTCAACATTTATTTTCTCAGCATAGTAAATCGCACTAGAGTAAGGCCCTTTGAATCAATAAGGACATAATAAGTCAACTTCTCCATATGTTCCATTGATTCATGTGGGCCAACTCTTACTGCAGCTTGATATACTAAAGTAAGTTGTAGTTAGTGTAGGCCTAATGGAACTTATGGAAGAGTTAATTTACCAAACCTCCATTTACTCAATTTACACCAAGCAACAGGATTTTGACTATAGTTTTCTTTCAGTAATACCATTTGGAATGTTATGCGATACTTTTTAAAAATCATCCCATATCGATTCTAGTTACTCTTACATATTTTACCTTTTCCATAATTCTGTATTCTTATATTTGTGTTAATCCTTTGCCAATTAACACCGAATTCCTGACAAACATCTAGAATGCAAATTGAAAGAAACGAAAAGAAACAACAGGAGAAAAAGCTATGAGAAAACAGCAAGGATGCGTTAGAGAAACAAACTATTGGATGCTCACCATTTTGCAAGTATATATTTCCTTCGAGATGCTGTTAATTGAAAGTCAATTCTCACATACACTGGGAATTCTGGGAAATTAGAAGAGTGAAAGTGAAGGTTTCTACAAGATACTGACAGGCTAGTACATTGTGTTTAAAAATAGCTGAATTGTTCATGTCTATGCTAGAGATGAATGCAGAGAAAAGCAAACTGATGCCTTTTTTGTCTCTGAAGTTTTCTCCCCAATCTTACCTTCATCAAAATGTAGTAAGTAGATTTTAGCTTCCACCTGAGATTTTTGCTGCTACTGTAACCAAAAGCAAGAGCCATGCTGCTTGACAGGCTGACCTGTGTGGCAATGTCACAACATGAACCTGAGCAGAGAGCAATAAAGATTCTAAATAGCTAACACACATTTGGGCAAATAAATATACCTGTGGTGACATTTATAAGTAGACTACATTCAGCAGGAAGTATTTCCAACTAAGTTAATAACAGGGCTAACAAAACTTGCAAAAATAATTGTAAAAATGTGTGCACGCATGTATGTGCACAATACTTCAAATTAATAAGATGTAAATCATGCACAATTTTCCTATTTCTGTAGCATTATTAGAATGTACAGTAATAGCTGTTCCATATATTTCATGTTTTTACAGTGCTTATGTCACCAGATTCCACTTTTTACTAGACGATAAAAACCTAGTGTGAACATTTAATAATAAATGATTAATGTTGATATTCTATTTATTACGTAACTACTATCTAACTCATGATCTGTGATTATGCATTTTGGTCTATGAAACTGTGTGCAATGTATTTACTTAAATTATGAGCTTTTTGGTGAGATGTTCAGTACTAATAGATAATGAACATAAGCACCAGATATGCCAATAACTTAAGACACTAATCTACAAGGGGATGATAATTCCCTCACTAATATGTGAGCCAGGTTGGTCAGTAAAGAACTTATTCATACACAGACATATTTGCAAAGATCCCCAAGTGCATAGAATCATAGACTCATGAAACTGGGAGCCTATAAGGCCCTCAAGTGCAATATCCTGCTCAAGGTAGGAATGCAAATCAAAGGATATCTGCCACACGGTTGTCTAAATTTCTCTTGAATGTCTCCAGTATTGGAGCACTCACCACCTCTTGAGGTAATTGGTTCCATTGCTTGAATAGTTAGGATTTTTCTTCCAAATATTCAGTCGAAATCTGACTGCTGGTAACTTGAGCCTTTTGTTATATCTCCTGAACTCTGGCTTGATTGACAATACATTCTACCCCTCAGTTTTCTTTTCTCAAGACTAAATATGCCCAATTCTTTCAGACTTTAATTGTAAGACTTGGTTTCCAGCCCCCTAAATCATCTCTGCTGCACTCCTCTTAACTTGTTCAAAATTTTCAGCATACGTCTTGAAGTGCCTCAGAGAGGAACTATTACCTTGTGAGATTCAGATACTACATTTCTATTACTGCAGCCTAAAATGCATTTACGTTTCTTGTAGTCATACCATACTATAGGAGCTTGTGATTTATGACAAATCCAAGATCCTTCTCACTCATAATATTGCTGAGCCAAGTATCCCCCGTCTCAGGTGTTTGGTATCTGTTTTCTAGATGCAGTACTTTGCATTTATCCTTTCTCAAATGGCTATCTGAACAGCACTGCTTCAGCCTATATATAGGCTGAAGGAGTTGATAAACGGGATATGTAGGTCTAAAGTGTGTGTCTGTGCATGTGTCAGGAAAAGTACATATTTATTTATGCTTCTGCATTAAAAACATGAAGAAATAGTCTGATTCTGTTAAATTGTACAGGATGCTGTATTTATGTTAACCTTTTAAGAATTAGCCTACATAGCCTTGGTGCACAATCCAAGTGCCTCCCAGAGAAGGGAATGATATATTATTTCAAAATACTCATTTTCTAGAAAACCCTATGTGGGGCTCACCATAGAACAAAATCTTATGGCACACTGTTGCTTTTGCTGTTACTGTTGTTGTTTCCAAAAGTGTAATGAAATAATTTTTATTGCGGCAATAGTGCAGTTTGGGTCACAAATATTTTCTATGATAATGATATTGATTTTTTTAAAAAAGTTTTTGTTAAAACAAACTACACAATTTTTCAGAGTTTGGAGAGAGAGTGGGGGGGTAGTAAATAAAAATATCCTAATTGAAATAAATGAGAACTTGCAGAAACAATTATTCCCCCTTTCTGAAAGAGATCTCTGGTAGAACATTTTGTATTAAACTGTTGAATTATATTTGTATTCTTATATTGTTTAGGCCTTTCTTACACAGAATTCTTGCATTGCTTATATTTGCTGCTCATGGCATGTTTCCAATGAGTCTTGTTTTTGCTTGTGGACTGTTAGGGAAAGGAGAGTAATTAACAGTGTTTATACAGCCTTATGAACACATGATCCATTACTTACATTCTAAGGGTGAAATTCTATTCCCATTAAAATCAATGAAAGCTGGTCATTTACTTCCCTAGAGCCAAGATTGCATCCAAAGTATTTATATTGAGCTGAGAATGATGCAAGGGGATGTGCCATGCCTGGGAATGATTTGGTTATGGTCCCCCCACCCCCAAATAATCTTTGGCTCTTTTTTGAAGCAGAAGCGTTCATATATTCTTTTATCGTCTTTCAGTATGTGCAGATACAAATTCCTTGTTCAAAGTGCCCAATTTAACCCTGTCCTAATTGATTCCTTCCCTCCATTCATCTTTCTGCTGTACTTACAGTATCTCTCTCCTCGTCTTTTGTTTTGTCATGCTGCTTTTTTATAGCACCATAAATTGGAATCCCTTCAACGATGACACCCACTCTGTGCGAGCCTTCTCACACCTCCTGTGCTTTTCCTTGAAAAAACTCTTGTGCAAATGAGATCCCAAAAGGCATTTGCAAGAACCCACCATCTGCCAAATGACATGTCAAAAGCTGGCAAGTTCTTTCTTTCCTCACCCAGTTTCCTTTGCCAGTGCCTCAACTGGGCACATATATAACATGAATGAACAGAGAAGCAAAAGATTGCTTGCGTATAATTCACTGTTTAGAGATAGTACTATTTTATTTCTTTGACATATTTTTCTTCTCAGCTGTACAACTTACGGACATGATCAAATTAATATAAAACATTATAAGAAAGCTTTGGGTACGTATCTTTATAATACAAGCATTAAAAATCATAATGGATATCTTATTGCTTAATTCTGATAGAAATCTGCCACTTTTTCCAAGGAAAAGGTATTTTAAAGATCCAAGGTGATAGTTGTTATCTTTTCTCCCTCCTCTTTAATGATTGAATATAACTTTCTTCAGATTATCTAGTCAAAACCTTGTTCTCTTAAATTGTTCAGTCACAATAAACCATGTTTTCTTGATTCATGCACATTCGAACAAACATGGCTTGGTGCAAACCAGGGTCACCCTAAAGCCTATGTGCCAACAGAAGGGTTGGCACACTGTGAAAGGTACACAGTCATAATATTCATCCATGGCTTCATAAGTCATGATTTGAAGAGCTATGGATCAATGTCTTCATTCAGATTTGAGATCTGTTTCAGGATTTAACAAATCTCAGTGAATCTATAGTTTTGATATTAAGAAATGCAGCCAGAAGTGAATTCTGAGTGAAAATGAGTTGCAAAGTAGATTTTCATGCCCTGTTCCCAAATTCAAGAAAAGTTTTGGGACCCAAAGTCAAAACCGACTCATGTATTCCCATATACATGGTATAACATCATGACATTCAGGATGTAGCCTGCATGCCAAATAATGATGAATTCAAAAATCCCATTTGTCAGAATGAGATTACACCACTGCGTGACATGAGAAATGTGGCTGGGCTTTCAATCTCATAGAGTTTTGTAAATGCATCCCTGTCACTGCTCCTTTTCAAATTATCTCAACATGGAGTGGGTGGATGTTGCAGGTGCCCTCTCGACTGTCTCTCAGTATTTTATGGCTGTGATCTGCTAAAAGGCTTACATCTTTTTCAGAGGTACAGTAGGCAGGTGTCACCTGTTCTTCATATGTGACCCAACGTCTCCTGCTCAAATGAAAAAAATGCATTTTTTTAATTTACTTTAATTGTCATTGTACATACATAGTATACACATGCAACAAAATTCACAAAAACACACAAAGACCAGACCAAAAACCACATTCTTATATAGCAATCTCTAAAACCCACCCGCCCACCCAAATGCCCCCCAGGACCCACAGACATCCATACGCAGACCAAGTAATAAAGTTCAACAACTCAGTACTAATGGTTCTTGAGTTCATTGTTAAGTATTATTATGGCTCTAGGATAAAAATTGTTCAAAAAGTGTGTGGTCCGAGTTTTAATTACTCTATATCTTCTGCCAGAATGCAACAGTTCAAATACATTATAAACAGGATGGGAAGGGCCTCTGAGAATATTGAGTGACTTCCTCAGACAACAAGATGCAAATATTTCATCCAGGGTTGGAAGCCCAATGATATTTTGGGCAATTTTAATAATTCTCTATAGGAAAAATTGGTCTACTTCACACCTGCATCCATACCATGCAAGGATGCCATTTGTTAGGACACTTTCTTTGGTACTGTGATAATAAACAGGAGTAAATGCTGGAATAGATTTTTCTTCCTGAGCATTCTCAGGAAATACAGTCTCTTCTGTGCCTTCTTCATAAACATGTAGACATTTATTGACCATGAGAGGTCCTCTGAAATATAAATACCCAGAAATGTAAAAGTACTAACCCTCTCCACCTCCTCCCCATTTATGTACAGTGGTAAGTGTATATTACTCTTCTTCCTAAAGTCAGTTATGAGTTCTTTAGCTTTTTATGTTAAATATAAGATTATTTTCTTTACACCACAGTGTCAGCCCTTGCACTACTTTTCTATAAGTCCAACCACTGTTGCGTCATCCGCAAATTTGATAATTGTGTTGCTGTTATACAATGGGGTGCAATCATGCGTGTACAAGGAATAAAGGAAGGGGCTTAATACACAACCCCTGGAAGGCTCCTGTACTTAAACACAGCGTAGAAGAATGGTGGGATTCCATCCTTACTGACTGTGCCCTATCTGTCAGAAAGTTCTTTACCCACAAAAAAAATTTTCTGATGTATACCCAAGTTTAACATTTTGGAAAACTGCCTGTTGGGTAGAATGGTATAAAAGGCAGAACTATAATTGGCAAATTGTGTATGTTTCCTTTTGTTCCAAATGACCCAATGGAGCTTCCACGAGGTGCTTTGCTGCCTGGGCGGGGCTTCTTTTTCTCCCGGCATGAAGAGACACTAGGATTTCGCACCCTTTCTGAGGCTGAGGCTGGGGCGGGGCGAGCGAGCTGATTTAAGGCTGCCCCGGTCACTCTCCTGCCTCTTGCCTTGTCAAGCTTTGTTCCCACCCTCCCATCCTAACGTGAATGTGGTGCGATTAGCTGGTCGCCTCAGGGCCGGATGGGAATTTTTGGCTGTTACTCATATTGGCCATCAAGTAACAGTGTGTTTTCGCCCATCCCATTATCTTCAATGCATGGCAGCGTATAGTTGCATACCACTTAAACCTGGTCCCAATTGGCAGGTAGTGCAAGAGGTAGCCGAATTATTTATTTATTTATTTATTTATTTATTTAAAGAATTATATCCCGCCCATCTTCCCTGACAGGAACTCTGGGCGGCTAACAATGTTAAAAAGACATAAAATAAGTGGAAGAGCCTCCGAGCGAGAAGCAGCGGAGGGCAAGATGGCGGCGATAAATAGGGAGGGGGAAGGAGGGAAAAAAAGAAAAAAAACTAACTGATAAGGTCACCATAGGCTTCTTTAAAGAGGAAGGTCTTCAAGGCCCTCTTGAAGGCAGGCAGGGACTCCAGCAGGCGCAGCTCAGAAGGGAGGTGATTCCAGAGTGAAGGCCCCACCACAGAGAAGGCGCGGTTTCGCGTGAGCGTTTTCCGTGCCTCTCTGGGTGTGGCCAATCTCAGTGGGTGTGCCTGCGACGATCTCGTGGGTCTGGAACCGGATGCTCTTTGGGAGAAACGCTCCGCCAGGTACCCTGGTCCCAAGCCGTGGAGGGCTTTGAAAATCAAAACCAGGACCTTGAACCTGATCCGGAAGACAACGGGGAGCCAATGCAGGCAGACCAGGACTGGGGTGATGTGCTCGTATCTACGAGCACCCACCACCAGCCTGGCCGCCGCATTTTGCACCCGCTGTAGCCTCCGGACCAGGGTCAAGGGCAACCCCACGTAGAGGGCATTGCAATAGTTGATCCTAGAGATCACCAGGGCCTGCACGACTGTCCTCAGGGAGGACTCGTCAAGGTACTGGCGGATCTGGTATGTATGCCATGTATGTATGGCATCATGTATGTATGCCCCCTCTCAGTTTCCACCTATACGATGCTAGGCAGCCCTCATATTAACAGAAAGTTACAAACAGTAGAATAGAATAGAATAGACTTAGAAGAGATTTAATGACAGGAAGGAAATGAGGATTGCTTTTGGCTGATGAGAAGTTGAGAGGGGGCTCATCTGGTGGGTGGCTTCCTTGCCCTCCATGTAGGAATCTCATTAGAGCCATGGAGAGGCATTTATTATAAATATCAATAGGTTTCAGACCCTTGTACTACGTTACAGGTTCCCTTGTGGGCTAATATAGAGTTAAAATTATGATTAATAAATTGTGGCCCAATTTAAAGCCAAATCTTGTGTCTCATCTCATTATTTCATGCTGGGTGGGCAATACAGTATGAACAACATGAACATAGCTTCATCAGTTTGGATCATTTTGAATCAAGTCTCTGTTTTCTTAGATAGTAACATTTGCTTATTTAACTTTTTTGTGATATAAACATTATCCCTTTGGCTGCAGTCTGTAGTTTATATGGCAGGTACTGCAGTGAATGTAGACTTCTCTCTGGTAAAAGTGCATTTCTCATCCTTCATACCATTCAGGCGAGACGGATTCTTGACAGGAAACGTAAGTTATACTTTAATATTAATGTATTAGGAATCAACACCCCCCACACACAACAGTACTTACTATTTGGCATATTGTTTTCATTCATTGCAAATGGGTCCATTACATGCTACGTTCTAGTTTTGCTTTTACCCCCCCGCCCCCCTTTTCCCCTCTTGGCACTGTTTAGCTGTTACCTCGGGCTGAAATTAGGTTTGCCAGCTGCTATTAAGTATTCTCTCCTTTGTTGCTTGAACATTCTGTTCTATTGTTCTTAGAGGCTTTTTAAAAATGAGCTTATTTTTATGCTAGGTATTTCTGGCATTTTTTGGAAATAAAATGTTTAATGTATTTGGTCACATCCATGCATCTATAATTACAGAGATGTGGTAGGGGGTGTTATTGTTAAGACCTAAAGCATTCTCAGTTATAAAATCATGACAATTCTATTCTTTATACAAACAGCATGAGACTTTGCTCTATCACTTATAAAATGCTGTAAGGAAATCTCATCACTGGAAGTGCAAGCTGTCCAAATATTAGAGAAATCAGATGAAAGATGGTTGAAATGCAGCAGCCTAAAACTCTGAGGCAGAAATATTGTTCTGTGCCCAACCCTTTTTACTATTGATTTATTGTTGGCTTTTGAACACACGCTGAGGCAGTGTGTGTCTGTGAACTAGGGAGGGAAGCACACCATTCTGCAAAAAGTATGTGATGCTAGTTGGTTTAGGATACCAGTAGCAGGGTGTTTGGTGTGTTATTTTTTTTTCTTGGTTAACTTCAACAACAAAAAGCTCCAAAGAGATTCTCTCAGCAGTTGCCAAATGATAATGGTCACTTTGCTCCCATACATTAAATGAGTGCTGTTGTAAATGAGGAAAACTGGTGGGGGGTTTACGGGTGTGGCAGCTGCCGCTATTTCCTAGAAAGTAACAGAATGAGGTGAATTTTTCAAAAAATAACAATGCATGGCCATCACCGCCACAGTACAGGAGATAGTAAACTCATTTTACTCTTAAAGAAATCTATCCACCTTCAAATTACTCACAGCTTCTAGGTGATGGCTGATTTCTGTCATGAGTGGTTTTCATTCAGCATCTGTTCAAAATTTCCTGTCCAGATTGCATGTAGATATTTTTGAAAATTAAATGTACCAACACATATAGCATTTCTTTTCACAGATGCCCACCATCAGTGCTGTGAGATTTTCCAGTTCCCACTGTCCTTCACTGAAGAGGAATGGTGCCCATTAATGGTTGCCACAAGGGCTGCAGAAGATATGAATTGCTCAGTTTGCAACAAGACAGAAGGAAGAACCACTATTTTGCCCTGTCAAAATGGTGACCTTGTTCACCATCCAGCTCAGTACTCATAGTACTCTTCAGGGAAAATGAGTGACTAAGGCGGTTACTTCACGTACCTCCGCGGGCTGCGTTGAGCTTGGCTCTGATCTGAATTCGGATGCAGTCACATGGTCTAATACCGGGGCGGCCCTCTTTTCTGTGTACTCACGTGCATGCTGGGTGAACGCGAACGCATTCCAGCCTCACGTCTTTGATGTGCACTGAACCAATGGTTTCCTTTGCTTTCCACCAGTTCAGTATGCTGTTTCGTGCTTTCGTTTTTAGGTCTTTCGATGGAGGAGTGGTAGTTTGTGGTTCTCCTGGGGGTGAGGAAAAGCAGAGATGGTTACAAGAAGAAGGGAGGATATTTAGGAGGCAATTGCCTTTTACAGCAGCCAGCATGTCATGCCGGGTGGGGTGAGCTAGCTAAGATCAGAGTAATTGTTGTTTTTCCCCTTTGGTCCTTGAAGAGGTCAGAGAATCAATTTGCAAAACAGAAGGGGCAGCAGTGTTCCTGTTTTAAATCACGGAGTGAGAGTACCCACGAGAAGGTTTCGATTTTCCGGTTTTCTGAAGGAAGCAAACGAAAGCAGGTACGTCTAAAGGGAGGGAGTGGTTATGCACTTCGAATCAACAAGAAACACACGTCTCTTCGCTTCACATCGAAAAGCGGATTGAGCAGATTCCCGAGGTCCAGGAAGGGAATCTGTCAGCTCGCTTGGAGCACAGTTTAGGGGGCGTGGTCGGGGTGACCTCGCCTTGAATTCGCTGGTACGTGAAGTTCGATCGAAGCCTAACTGTTCCGCAGCGGGGCGGCACTGAGGTCAGAGAGGTACGTGAAGTAACCGCCTAAGTAAAGAGGACTAATGCATATCTTGGTTTGGGAAAAGACATGGTGAAAACCTGGAAGGAGATAGGAAAGCAGAGGCCAGCTAATATAGACTGAAATTCTATACAGCTGTTTGGCAGTAAGTCCTACTAAGCATGAAAGAGATATGCACATTTTGTTCTGATATGGGAAAAAGAAGTTTTCTTGGGTGATTGATCACATCTTCCTTCTACTCTTTCCTCACCCTGTCCAACTTCATTTTATTTTTCCTCAGTCACTTTATTTAACTTTACAAAAGACAATTGTTTTCCCTCTGCCATTGTCATGACAGTCTCATTTATTCCACCCATCAACATAATTAATAGTTCATATCATTAATTTTGACATGTAGATGCCAAAATCCTATTGCAGAAAGTGTATGTAAAGGCAATCACACAATAGTTTTCTCTCCCCCAGTTTTCTCAATCAGTGAATGGACCAAGTGTGCAAAAGACAGCCTGCTAGAGGGAGAAAACTGCTTGGATGAGTCACAAATCTTTTTATTAGCCTGAAGCTCAAACAGGTTCCTGTCAAAAATAAATAAGGTTTAGGTCAATAATACGAGAATCCTTAGCAGCATCAACTTCTCAAATTAGAAATTATATAATATCTGCTCAAGCTAACCAAAACAAATATAAGAATCTGCCATTCTTATTAGATTTTGAAATTTAATTTCAAGATGTTGATTCTACTTGCATTTTCAAAAAGGGGTCTGGCTAGTTATGGGATGGATCTTTGCCCTCTGCTTTCCCAAAGAGGACCAGCTGTCGTCATTCAAGTTGTGGCTAGTTCTTGGCTAGTTCTTCTCCCAACTGCGCTTTCATGGCTCATTTGCCCACTTGTGCCCTTTAGTTTCTCTGGGTTCCTCTGGCTCTGGGCCATTGGGGTTGCAAACCAAGGTCACACTGGGAGAACTCTGCTTCCTAAAGGCTTCCAGGAGATTAGTTCACTCTCTAATTTCCACAAACAAATGATGGTATCGTTAGATCTGAAGACTGCAAAGCAATGGGCAAAGAGGCCTTTAAGAAGCCCATGGACCACATACTGCCACATATTACACACTCCTGCTGGCTGCAAAGATGCAAGATTCATTTGTTGTGCCATCCCAGAAATGTTTGCATGTTTTGAATGTGCACTTTTAAAATAAATGTGGAGAGGCACATGTTTAAAATGTACTCAGTGTGTCCACATGCATGAGTGGTTGCCCATCTGCCAACCTTCATGTGTACATCTCTCTCTCATTCTTCCTCTCTTTCTCTACAAATACTCCCTTTTGCCCCTGGCTCTGTTGGTCACCTGTCGGGCTGCCCACCAGTAGCTGCTGTACCTTCCACTTCACCTGGCACAGTGGGCACCAGCTGCCAATGTAATGCAAATCTCACTCATTTCTTTTCTGACTGCATTGAGCAGTCTTGCACTCAACAGGGTGTTTACTTGTCTCCGCTTTCCATTAATGCTCTCACCTTATGTTAAGGACAGGTTTATGAGGCTTTTGTTGGTAACCGTAGTGGTTCCTGCAGCCATTGGTTCTTATACTGACCATTATAGATAAAGATAAAGGGGCAGGAATGGGGAAATCATATAAATGTGGGAGTTACTGTATCCCAGGGGCATGAAAAATTCTCAGTGTGACTCAATGTAGAAGATCAGAAAAGTATACACTAGATTCACTAGTTATAATGTGGTTATTTCTCCAGGCCATTGTAGTAACAATATTGATGCTAGTAAAATTGTTGTATTTGAGATATCGAGCTACTTGTCATGTTATAATTGCATTATTTGTTTCCTTTTTCAATAATATAGTAATCAAATAACAACAGATTTTTTTTATCAAAAATCCATAATATTTCTTGATTTGCAAGGACGTAAAACATGCAGTACTATACACTTTTTACTGTTTATGGGAGAGATAATTTAAGATGATGTCCTTACAGTGGAATCATATAAATAAGTGGTTCCCAACCTTAGGTAACCTAGGTGTTTATGGGCAACAATTCCCAAAAACTCTGACCATCACAGCTAGTGGTGACGTCAGTAGGGACTACTGCTATAGATGTTTATCAAGACATAAAACCTATTGAATTCACCTATAGTTTTTTCCAAGGAAAGAACCTACAGGTGTGTCATCTTAGGCTGCAATTCCTTACAAAGTTAAGAGCATGTTCCTTAAGATCAGTGAGACTTATTTTGAGCAGATAAAGTTTCAGATTACATACATTTTAGAAGAAAATGAATTTGATTTAATTGGTTTTTTTGAAATAAAGTTGTGTGATGTCCTACTTGAGAGACTCCTTGTCAGAGGAAAATATGTGCTTGCCGGAGAGTTCAGGGTAGAGATGTAACCAGTAATTTTCTTCCTGGGAAAAGCAGTAACGTCTTTCACCCAAAGATATGAGTAAAAACCAACCTCAAGAAAATCAACCCTCAATGAAATTTTATAATTTCAAAGAAAGAAAGAAAAAGAAGAGAAAGAAAAGAAAAGAAAAAAGTGACGATGTCTTAAAAGATTTATGCTTATTTTCTTAGCAGTCACCAACAGATTTCCAGGCCAGTGATGGCGAACCTTTTAGAGACCGAGTGCCCAAACTGCAATTCAAAACCCACTATTTTTTTTTCAAAGTGCCAATACAGTAATTTAACCTGTATACAGGTGGCTATGAAGGGGCAATGTCGCATGCCCACAGAAAGGACTCTGAGTGCCACCTTTGGCACCCGTGCCATAGGTTCACCATCACTGTTCTAGGCTCTCTACATTTTTGTCTCCTGGGGCAAACCCTGCCCTAATTCCAATCCTGAGGTCCCAGCTTGACCTCCTGGGTAGAAAAAAGGAGAAACAGGGCCAGGCCCTTCCAGAGAGAGTCCATAATTTGCAAATAGGGAAGGAACCTCGGGCAAAGAACACCCTCCAGGTCCCAGAGATGGTGGCTCAGGGTACAGATGAGATGAAGTAAAGGTACTCCTGAAAAACATTCTAGCTGATGAAAATATTTAGCTAATAAATTGCAGTTAGCAGAAAAGGCTTATCAACTATACAGACAGATAAAAACAGGTATCGGACTACTGCAAAGCTGAAAAACACTTTCCATTTCTGACCTGCCTTGCTCCTGGGTCTTTGTGAATTCCCTTTTCCTTTGCTCTGCAGAACTGCTGCTGACCTAACCCAGAATACTTCTGGAATATGCTTCTGCTTTGTGTGTTTGTCCACTAGCTAAGGCCCTGATTTATGGACTGACTCTAACTGGCACTCGGTCAATTCTTCTGCTTGCTCCTCACTCTCTGAATGCTATTTCCTCCGTGTATCAAACCAGCCTGCTTTGGATTTCCTTTTCATCTTGGATGAATCTGCCTGTTCTTTGGCTTGTAGGCACTCCTGGCTTGAAAACAGGACAGGTATTTGGAATTTAAAATATTAATATAATTCTAAATTACTGGCGAAGCCCTCCTATATTTATTATTTATTTAATCTGAAGCATTTTAATCTACTCCTGAGGTATGTCACCAAGCCCTACTAACCAACAGGGCTCTGACCATAAAGTATTATATCATGCAAACAAGGCAGCTTGTTACAAATACATCATGATTTATGTTTGTTTGCTTTCTTATTTATAGCAGATGGCTTTTGCTTATGTTTCCACCAGTTCCTTATTCTGGTTCTTAAAATAATCTGGTTTCATGTTGATGTTCTGAACTCAAAATCTCCCCTTTCAAATTATTTTGACCTTCATTATTCCATGTTCTCTTTCCTCCCTTTACCCCCCTGGCACATTTAGACAGCATTTTATTTTCTGTGTCTGCTTCTGTTCTTTGTAACTCTTACATTTAACACTTCGCAGCAGTTTTGAAAGTTGGGGTGGGGGGCACTTCTCCAATGTGCAATTCAGTACAAAGCTGTTACACTGAACTGCAGACAGGAAGAGTTGAGGTACATACATATTCTTAGATCTATTCCACTTAAAAATGCACATAACCAAGGTTGGCCTTCTACTAATTTATTTTAAAGGGAAATGGGTCTTATATGTGTTTGTGCATACACATGCACCCATCAGTATGTGTTTGTATGTATCCCGAAGAATGTGAAGGAATCTTGCCAGTGGCATGCGTAAAGTTGAGACATGCAATGACAATCTGCTGAGGGTTCGTCAGCCACTTTGAGAATTCTCACCGCCGCCATGAATGCAAGAGCTGGAGCATTTCTTTTGTCATGCTTTGGACAATATGTGTAAAATGCAGCCAACAATGTGGGTCCTCCCCGCTTTCATAAGCTAAGCACATGCTCACAGCCAGCATCCATAAAAGGGCAGGTTAATTGTTTTACAAAGAAGCAAACAACCAAGTTAATATGTCTTCTCTTTAAATTAAAAAAAACAAAAGAAGCAATTATTGCTGTTTTAAGTTTTCTGTAAGTGTACAAAAAACCCCTCGTCTCTCAAATGTGTAAATTATCTTTGAAGCTAATTAAAAACAGCTCACCACGTTGCCAGAAAGAAATTGTGATTTTCCCCTCCTGAAGTGTGTGAATAAACAAGGGCATGACCAGCGTCTCTGTGATACACATTTCTCAGACTTGATTAGAGACTGGACACTTTCTCCCTTTTTATAAAAGGTCACGTACCATTGTGTCTGCTGTGGGATTCTCAGAGTAGTAGTGCAAAAAAAGCACCATTCCCAATCTCTGCCCTGACTGTACATAATTTTTGTTTAGATGCACAGTTTTTACACACAACCTTTAACTAATATAAATGCGGGATCATTATTTGACTATTAAGACTATAAAACAAACAAAAAACAAACAAGTAAGGCATCATGGTTGAGGTATGTGGTTGCAGAGCCCCAGTTGGGAGTTCAATTACCCACTATGATTCGTTGGCAGCTGCTGGACTGCATGATCCACCAAGTCTCTTACCACATCGCAGTTCTAAGATTATTTATCACTGTCTTTTACTCAGCAGTGCATCTGAGGGCCTTTTCACACAACCCCTAAGATCCGCTGGCCACTTAAATTCGGACCAGAGATCTTGGGGGTTTGTCGCTGTTTCTGTGTTCCCACCCCCTCCGCACTCCTAGCTGCTGGCTGCGTGAGGGGAGGGAGAAAAAAAGGGAGAAAAGAATGCCGCTTACCTCCGTTCTGCCGGTCTCGCTCTGTTCCCGGCAGCATTCAGATCTCTTAAAGGGGCGGGGGGCAAAACAACAACAAACAGAAGCGAGGAGAGTCCGGCACTTTCTACGTTAGATCCGCATCAGGGATTTTTCACCCCTGGAGAGCAGGTACCTGAAAAGTGCGCTGGGACGCACTTAGGTGGGCGTGGTCGCACTTACTTTTCTGTAAACTCCAGAGCTGGTGGGGAAACAATTTTAAGCTCCGGAACTGGGAGCCATTTGCCGCGGAGTTTAGGGGTCGTGTGAAAAGGCTCAGAGAGTTCAGGCCTCCAGCGTCCATCGATGAAATGAACATATGTACACAGTTTCCTTCCTGTGTGAATGAACACACATTGACACACTTAAAATTATGACATAGCTGGAACTATTGCGGGGGGCAGGCAGGAATACACAGGGAGCGGAAGGAGAACAGGCCATGCAGAGACCAGCCCCCTCACCACTCTTACCATGTGAAATGTGGATGCAGCAGTAACAGGTTTCTTACTACACCTCCTCTATGCTTTTTTTCAAGCAGACCTAAAAGTGAGTTGGGATTGGGGTTCCTTTTTTTGATACAAGTCCTGTGTATGTAACTATGGCTCCTGATTGCTCTGTGTTACTGGATAAATTTCAGTATCTGCCTCCCGATAATCTGGACACGTCCTTTGGAGAGTTGAAAAGTACCCTTGCCCTTTTCTGACTTACAAATGCTGCCAGAAAGGGACTGGCCAAGTGGGTGGCAGGAGTGGTAAATGTCTCTTTGCCACACAGTAGGACAAGAATGTGTTTAAAAGAGGCATTAGGAAGACCATTGTTGAAAAATCCCTTTTTGATCCCACAGGATTAAATAATTACCAACCAGTCTCTTAATTCTCCCCACTGGCTCAGCCTGTCACCCATCACTGCCAGCTGGCCCCTCCCCATACCAGATGGATATGTCAACATGCAGTTTTACGGTTTGCCTGCCCTCCCTGCCTCTGTGTCTGCCCCCCCCCCAAGCCACCTGCCCAGCCTACTCACCCCTGGCTCCGTTGCTGCAGCGTCCTCCCCGTCTCCTTGTATGTTATAGAGACTTGTCTAGAGTCCGGCCCAGATGCGGCTGAATGGTTGGCCCACATACATTTTTACTTCGCCAGATCTGGCCCTCCTTGCAAAAAAATTTGGACACCCCTGGTCTAGATCAATTTCAATCTGGTTTCAGGCCTGGTTATGGGACACAGCCTGCTTCAGTCACTTTTATGCATGACCTACACCCAAGGTTCCCTCTAAGGCAGGCCTGCCCAAAGTCCGGCCCAGGGGGTCCAAATCCGGCCCGTCAGGCCATTCTGAGTGGCCCACAGCTGGCTGACCTGCCCCTCCTTTTCCCCCATGTTTATTTTTTAAAAAAAATCTTCTGCAACACTGACACCGCTGGGAAGCTTGGGCGGCTGGGCGGCTGGGCGGTCTGCCACCACCAGCACCACAGGGGAATGTGTGGGGGTGGGCAGGCCAGCGGGCCTCTGCCACCACCAAGGAGCTTCGGGGTGGGCTGGCGGGCGAGCCGTTGCCACTGCTGGGGAGCTTGGGGGGATGCAAGGTCGCAGATATTGCTTCTTCCAAGGGGTGACCTGTGGCCACGGCTCCCTGTGCTTCCTTTGGTCCCCACCTTCCTTCTTTCCTCCCTCCCTTGGTCCCCACCTTCCTTCCTTCCTCCCTCCCTCCCTTGGTCCCCACCCCCTCCCTCCCTCCCTTCCTTGTTCCCCACCTTCCTTCCTTCCTTCCTCCCTCCCTTGGTCCCCACCCCCTCCCTCCCTCCCTTCCTTGTTCCCCACCTTCCTTCCTTCCTCTCTTGGTTTCCACCTTCCTCCCTCCCTCCCTTGGTCCCCGCCTTCCTTCCTGCGGGTGGGGTTGCAAGGGGTCAGTGTGTGGGGCTTATGGGTCAGTGTGTGGGGCTTGCAGTGGGGTGGCAGGGTCGAGGAGCAACTGGCCCCTGACACATTCTCAGCCACCAAATCTGGCCCTCCTTACAAAAATTTTGGGCACCTCTGCTCTAAGGCATATGCACCCATGGGCATGTATGCCTCCGAGCCCATGCACAAAAGGCTTTTCCAGCCCCACACGCCCATCATGACCATTTTTTGTTCTCATTGAGATGGAATTTGTGGGGGGTGAGCTGCATGCACATGGGACAGAGACCCACACAGCAGGGGATACAATCAAAGGGTACATTGCCTACACTGACAACTAGATAGGGCAAGCATGTCCCTCTTGGTCCTGCTGGAACTCTCAGTGACATTTGATACCATCAATCATGTATCCTTCTGGGCTGTCTCTCTGGGATGGTACTCGGAGGCAGTATTTTATGATGTCTCCAAATGTTCCTACAGGAAAGAACTCAGAAAGTGGTGCTGGGAATTCCTGTTTGACACTCTGGCCATTGGTTCTGTTCCTGTACTATTTAACATATGCAGTACATTATATTGCTGAGAGAGGTGAGTTGGAGTTAGTTTGGGGTTCAAGGTCACCAGTATGCAGGTAACACCAAATCCTATCTCTCCTTGCCATATACTGTAAATCCAAAGAAGCTCTTTCAGGTCTGGATCCGTGTCTGAAGTCAATAACGAACTGGATAAGGGTGAATAAACTGAAACTTCAGTCTAGACAAAAGTGCTTTTGGTCAGTCAAAAGGCATATCAAGGAATAGAGATGCAGCCTGTGCTGGATGGAGTTGCACCCTGATGACAAAGGTGCACAGCTTGAGGGTGCTCCTGGATTCATCTCTGAGTCTGGATGCCCAGGTTTTGGGTGGTGACCAGCTGTGCTCTTTCCTGAAGAGGTCTGATTTGGCCTCGGTGACACATGGCTTAGTTACATCCCAGGTGGATTACTGTAATGCACTGTGTGAGGCTGGAAAGTATTTGGAAACTTCATCAAGAGAAGGCCTTCACTGTTGCTGTTCCCAGAAGTTGGAACTTCCTCCCACAGGAGGGCAGGTAGGCTCATCTTTGCTGTCCTCCTGCAAGTAGTCCGAGACCATTCTCTTCAGGCAACTTTTCTCTTAGTGACTGGATATCTGATTGGAGTTTTGAATGTGTTTTTGGTGCTGCTTTTGATTAGTGTGGTATTTATTCGATCCTCCTGACCATGTGTCTACTAACTGTTTTTAGCTTTAAATGTTGTGTTTTGGCCCCCTTTTAAGGAGAGAAGTAGGAAAAATAGTTTAAATAAATAAAATAAATACATGATAGTTTGAGCTGTCTTCCACCATCCACCATCTTAGACAGAGCCTGAGGCAGGACAAGATTTGTCTTCACGTCAAGGGGAAGTGATATGAAGTGATTGTATTCATGTGAGATGTGAAGGGAGTCCATTCTACGAGACATGAACCAGGGGTTACCTGAGGGGAAGAGAGAAAAGGAATGATCTGACAGAGTTAAAAGGAACCAATTTGTGAGGGCCCTGACTGCAGGAGAGGTGTTAGAGTTTTGAATTACCCAACCCACAGGGTGGCAAAGCTATACCACTGCTTTTATTACTATTTATTTTTGGATAGCAGGAATGGGCAGAGGGTGCCCATCTATTTGTTTCTGCAATAAGCTCTGAGCATGACTCACCACTGGCTGTGAGTCATGCTTGTTATGGGAGTCGTGATTCAGAAACATCAGAATGGCCAGTCTTTGCCTGTTCTTATAGGGCAAGCCTAACAGGCCACGATAGGATTTGTTGAAGCTGTATTAATAAAAATTATGGTTCCTACAGTAATCTCATTATCTGTGTACGGCTAGGCAGCTTACTTTAAAAGATACATCTTTCACAGCTACATGTATATAGCATAGCAGTCTAAAATGTTCAACCTTTTTGGATGTGTCAGGGGAACATTGTACTTTTCCTCAGGCTGTAAATAATAATGCCTCCTACTGTTCTGAAGGCTTTTGGAACACTTGAAATAGGCCCTTTTACTTCAAAAGTTTACATTTCTCTCATTCTGCTAGTGCTGGGAGATTTACATATTCCATTGTTTCTTCTTCTCATGCTCCTGCTATCATCTTCTTCCTTAATAGTACGGTTATGAGGATGGATGCTATTATTAGTCTCACATGCTTAGATAGCAGGGAGCCATTATGATCTCAGTGAAAGAAAGGGAGCCAACTGGTTCAATTATAATGGATTTTAGGGGAAGAACCTTATAAGCCACATACTTCTCTCTGCTTATTTATTTTAACCTTTGTTTTTAGCTGTTTATTAAAATTAAATCGTTGCTTTACTTCCTGCTTCTTCTAATAAAAGCTGTTTTCTTCTTCAATTACCAAATATTTCAGGACTGCTGCTTAAAGCCAAATTTATCATCAAGGACCTCCAGATTTGTTGTACTAAAATCCAAACATAAGGGGAAAAGGATCCCCTTTGTAAGTCCAAAGCATCTATCTCATCATTCTTTTAGATCAGGCACGTCCAAACTTCGGCCCTCCAGATGTTTTGGACTTCAACTCCCACAGTCCTTTGTCATTGACAATCTAAGCTTAGAATTCTGGGAGTTGTGGTCCAAACATCTGGAGGGCCAAAGTTTGGTCACCACTGTTCTAGATGAATTGCCTAAAGAGGTCAATGGTTATTGCACCGTTAAGCAAATTTATTCTTTTTTCAACAACATGAACATGGCCAAAAATATCTCCAGTTATCTGTATTTTCAGTATAAGTTTCTCCTCAAATTCCTTGTTTTTATAGATCAAAGATTAAAACCAACATGACATTAATAGTTTTATAATATACCTTTTTCTTGCAGTTTGAACCCATTTGTTAGTGTGTTTGTCTGCGATAAGAAAAAATAGAATTGTTCTTTTGCTGATATGACTGTGCTACAGATGTTTGAAGGTGGCTCTCAGGCTGTCTCTTATACACATCAATTCCAGATTAAATATGTCAAATTCTTCAAACTTCCTCACAGGATTATGTCTCAAGGCTCTTCAAAATCTATCAACCTCCTTTGAACATACTACAGTTCATTAATTTCTTTCTTAAAACTGGGATAATTATAACTGAATACAGTAGTTTAAATTTTAATCAATGAGCTACAAATCCACCTTAACAGTTGCATTGTCTAGACCAGTGATGTGAATCTTTTAGAGACCGAGTGCCCAAACTGCGATTCAAAACCCACTTTTTTTTTTTGCAAAGTGCCAATACAGTAATTTAACCTGAATACAGGTGGCTGTGAAGGGGTGATGTCAGGTGCCCACAGAAAGGGCTCCAAGTGCCACCTTTGGCATCTGTACCATAGGTAGGCCATATTTTATCTGCATACCAGTTAACATCCCATGAATGGTCTTCTTTAAAGTCTTCTTGAGATCAAGATATGCTATGTCTATGGATGGGCACGAAACGAAAAAATTATGTTTCATTTCATTTCCTTTCCTCCCCCCACATTTTTTTCATTTTGTTTCATACAATTTTTTTCCAAAAATAAATAAATAATGAAATAGTTTCATGGTGGGCCTGGAAAGTGGTGAAGGGGAAAAAAGTTTTTTAAAAACCCTGGGCTTTTTTAAAAAATCTTTTTTCCCTCCCTGAAGCCCCGCCTGCCTGCTGATCAGCGCTGGGGTGGGGGAACCTTTCTCCTCCACCCCAGCACCCATCAGATGGCAGGTGGGGCTTGGAGCATAATGTCATGTGGGGTGGGTTTTTTTTGCCTCACCCTGTATCCATCAGCTGGTGCAGGCTGGGGGAGGCAAAAAAAAAGGCACCCCAGCAATTCCTCATTGGAATGCATTGAACCAATGCATTCCAGTGAGGAATAATTTCTCAATTGAAATGCATTGAGCCGATGCATTTCAGTGGAGAAAAAGAAAAATGTCATTGGTGGGAGGGTTTTCTTTTTGCCTCCCCCAGCTTAAAAAAAAAAAAGTGCCACGGCGGTTCCTCATTGGAATGCATTGTCAATGCATTTCAATGGAGAAAAAAAGTGTCCCATGGGACTTTTTAAAAAAACATTTTCCCTCCCCTTCCACCCCCCCACCTCAGTGCTGATGAGCTGGCAGGTGGGGCTTGGGGGATGGAGAAAAAGGTTTTTCCCCCACCCCAGCACCCATCAGCTGGCAGGTGGGACTTGGGGATGAGAAAAAGTTTTTTCCCTCCCCCAAGCCCCGTATGCCAACTGATCATGGTGGGGTCAAGGGAAGAGATTTTTTTCCCTTCACCCCAGTGCTGATCAGCTGGCAGGCATGGCTTGAGGAGGGAGAAGTTTTTTTAAAAAGCCCTTGGCTTGTTTTTTAAAAAAAACACTTCCCTCCCCAAGCCCCGATTTGTGCTGGGTGTGGGAAACAAAACCTTTTTTTTTTCTACACTGGCACCAATCAGCTGGTGCAAGGGGCTGGGGGAGGTTTTTTTAAAAGCCAGGAGTTGTTTTAAAAAATGTTTTTCCCTCCCCCAAGTGGCTTACAGACAGAACAAAATGGTTTGTTTCAACAACAAAAAACCCCCACCAGTTTGTTTTGTCTGCAACTAAAGGCTGCTTCCTTGTGTTGTTTTGTTTTGTTTCATTTTGTTACATAATGACATGAGAAAACAGCATTTCATTTTTTGTTTTGTGCCCATCCCTAGCTATGTCTATAGATGGATATTTGTCATGTAGCCAAAATAATAGCTTTGCTTCAGTTTATTATTTCTCTATTTTCTGCCTTATTGCTGATTTTAGGGGGTTCATATGTAACTTCTCTAAATATCTCTCTTCCACTTCTTGGTTTACTGTTCAGAGTGTATTTCTTCCTCAGTGAAACTTGGACCTGATTCATAGCAAGCTTGTGAGTTCTCTGCATGCCTGTTTTCTCCCAAATGAACTGTAGAGTTGGTTAGCTACACTGATGGCACATCTGCTCTCTAGTCTTCTTGTGTGTTCTCCACTGTTCTCCTATTTCTCTCAGTGCCTCTCACAGGGAACTTATTTTCATATGTCACATGTTTCTAAATGTATTTCATGTCTATCTTAATTTTCTCCTAAGGAGTCTGAAGGCTCATATGGTGATTCATGATGGTGAGACTTCTGTAAAAGCTTTGAGACTATTTAGATTTTACATGATTTCTGAGAACACATCATTTCATTTTATATTATTGCCCCTAACTTAACTTGTCCCTTCCATGTCTGATAACCATGAAGAAATCATCAGTGTGTCACATCATCACTGGTATGTGGCATTATTATAGATGTGTGGAAAGAGTTTTGTTAGTGTTGCTGTGTATTTATGTAGCAGAAAGTGATATTTGTTCCACAGTTTTTCATCTCTCTGGAGATGTGACTGCAATCCTATATTAGTTTAGGGTTAACTGCTATGGGCATGCTCAGAACAATCACCATTCTCTGTTAGGCATTTTTAAATTTATCTGTGTAGTATCTGGAAGTTGAGTCATGGCTACTGGACTCCTTTTTTGAGAGATAGAAATGTTTTGCTGCTCATCCAAACAGCTTCATCAGTCTGAATACAGCTAGTGTGAGTCCTCCATCTTATAGTCAGTCAGCTTTGACCTATTGTCACCCTGGTCTGAATTAGGCTCGTTAGGGAGACAATAGTATGTACAGAGGGGACTTCTACAGACAGAAGCATGGTTGTGCCATGGGTTCCCCAGTGTCACCAATTGTTGCGAACCTATACATGGAAGAAGTGGAGAAGAAGGCACTCAACACCTTCCCAGGGACAACACCATCCCACTGGTTCAGGTATGTAGATGATACCTGGGTGAAAATCAAGACTCAGGAAGTACAAGCCTTTAGAGACCACATCAATGTGGTGGACCCTAATATTAGGTTCACTAGCGAAGACACCCAAGACAACAGGCTGGCTTTCCTGGATTGTGCAGTCATCATCAGACCTGACCGTGGCCTGGGAGTAGAAGTTTACAGGAAACCCACCCACACAGATCAGTACTTACTTTTTGACTCCCACCATCCATTACAGCACAACCTAGGGGTAATCAGGACTCTAAACCAAAAGGGGCAGAGAGCATGCCCACCTCCACAGAAGCCAAGAAGAAGGAAGACAGGCACCTGAAGACAGCACTTAAGACCTGTGGATATCCAAAGTGTGCCTTCAACAAAGCAGTGGGCCATCCCAGAAGAACAAGGGATCAGTCTGAGACCCAGACCCGACGGATCATTCCTTACATGGCTGGAGTGTCTGAGAAGCTTAAAAGGATTTTTGGCAAACACCACATCCCTGTTTATTTCAAACCCAAAAATACACTAATGCAGAGACTTGTCCACCCAAAGGATCCGATACCAAAACATAAAAGGAGCAATATAGTCTATGTGCTCCAATGCAGTGAGGAGTGTTCAGACCTCTACATTGGAGAAACTAAACAACCATTAAAGAGAAGGATGGCCCAACATAGGAGGGGTAACAGCTCAGGACCAGAATCAGCAGTACACCTCCATTTGAAGGACAAAGGGCATTCTTTCAAAAATGAGGATGTACACATATTAGACAAAGAAGATAGGTGATTTGAGAGAGGAGTAAGGGAAGCCATTCATGTGAGCATTGAAACCCCCTCTCTCAACAGAGGTGGTGGCCTCAGGCATAGTCCATCTGCTACTTATCAGGGTGTGCTTTCCAAAGTACCCAGACAAATCAAAAAGCCTTGACCACCAAGGCCATAGCTAATGATATACCCTATAGCTTGATAGGTTTCATCACCTTAAGCCATTGTTCACCTTAAGGCTATGGATACTATTGTCTCCCTAATGAGCCTATTCAGGCCATTGTTCATTTTATAAGCCTAATTCAGACCAGGGTGACAAGAGGTCAAAGCTGACTGACTATAAGATGGAGTAGTCACACTAGCTGTATTCAGACTGATGAAGCTATTTGGATGAGCAGCGAAATGTTTCTATCTCTCAAAAAAGAAGTACAGTAGCCATGACTCAACTTCCAGATAAACTCACCTGGATGACTGAGAATCTTCACAGACATATCTGTATACTTTAGTAATGGTAACATTAGAGCATAGAACTTGCCAACAAAAATTGATTTGTAGCCAAAGCAGCCCAACCTCCCCCAGGCATTCCATAGGTATTTCTGTCAATTCCATCAAGTTCTCATATTATATTTCTCCTCTCAAGGAAAGCTAGGAATATTAAATTTTAAAGTACAGTGGACCCTTGTATAACAAATGGTTTGTATAACATAAAATCTGTACAACATAAAAAATTCTGGAGATAGGGGAAACTTGCTTAACAGAATCGCCAATAGGGGAAATCCGTACAACCTAAAAATGGTTGTGATTAGGGATTACTCAGTTTTCAATGCATTCCTATGGGAAATTTATATGAAGGAAAATTTGCTTAACATAATTTCATTTGGAACAAATTAATTCCTTTATACCAGGTAGCACTGTATCTTGTTTAATTGCTGTTATGACTTACATAGAGAAGAATTTTTTTTTTCAATCTCCCGCTGCCTTTTCCTGTTTTACAACTTTTAAATGTCAATATTTGCATAGAAAAATAAACAAGACTGGACCAAAATTGAGTTTAATACTGAAAATTGTTTTTCTTTTTAAATGGTATCATTAGAGTAAAAATTGACATGGAGAACAAAACCGTTATTGTCTGTATTCCTTTAACATATTTAGCCTTAATATTCTTAAATTATCATTGAACATTTTGGTATATATTTCTTTGTGATCAAAAGCACAGAGTTTACACATACACTTGTGTTTGTGAACTCCTATTGTTTTAGGAAAAAAGGTGCCTGATGTTAAAATGTGTCCACTTCTGAAGAAAATGTTCAACATGGTGGTTGGGCATTAAATTGAAATGTATTTCTGTAAAGCTCTCGACCTGGAAATGCAGCTGAGCAAAGAAAAATACTTTGCATTGGGCAGCCCTGTCAAAATAAAAAGAACAGTTCATGATGCCAACTTAGTTTACGTATTTGGTCCATGACAAATTGTACATCTTGCAAGGTCAAGATTCTCTGGAACTGACTGTTAAATTCTCAGCTGTTCCTGGGGGATATGCTCATTACCCCTTTAGAAAACAGTTTAGCCACACTTTATACAAATAAACATTAGGAAACATGCTAACGCCAAGCATGAATAATTATAGAGTTGCTTCACATGACCTTGGCTGCTTCACTCTATTCTTTTCCTTCATGCTGGGCTACATCTGAATTGGTGTATCTTGTGATCACAGACATTGCTAGGTGGGTAGGCAATGTGTTTTAAAACCACTGCTACCTAACCTGGAAGAATGTCCTATGTTAAGTACTCCTCTAATATGTTTTTTTTTAATTGTAATCTTTTAGGTTTTTAGCTCTAAAATTGCTACCCCTAAAATAGCTGCCCAAATAACATAACAAACAATTAAAATACATGTTATGAATGTAGTGTTATGAAAATAAGATAACAGTACATGAGCTACAATTCTTTCACAGCCATTATTCTTTGTAAAAGTCAACAAAAAGAAGAGATGGGCCAAGGGATGGCATTATTTTTAGTATTTTAATAAGTGGTTATCCCTCTCAGGTGTGTAAATACTTGCTAGGATTAGCTAATCTTTATAGACAAGCTTGCCATCATTCTTTAATGAGGATCATTTGGCTCTCTATAGGTCTTACACACAGTGAAGAAGAAGAAGAAGAAGAAGAAGAAGAAGAAGAAGAAGAAGAGAGATTGACCAATTATTGCCTAAACAACAACAACAACAACAACAACAACAACAACAACAACAACAACAACAACAACAACAACAACAACAACAACAACAACAACAACAGTATGCCAATGACACCCAGCTCTACCTCTCATTACCTCCAGATTCTGAGGGAGTTACTTTACATGAGTGTTTAGCTGCAGTAATGAACTGGATGAGGATGAACAAAATGAAACTAAACCCAGAAAAGACAGAGATGCTCCTGGTAAGTCAAAAGGGAAAATAAGCGATAGGTTTCCAAGCTGTACTGGATGGGGTCACCCTCCAGTTGAAAAAAGAGGTACACAGCTTGAGGGTGCTCTTGGACTCATCCTTGAGCCTGGATGCCCAGGTGACACCTGTGGCCCAGAGTTCATTTGCAAAATTAAAACTAGGGCACAAGTGATGCCAATTTCTTAAGAAACCAGCTCTGGCCACGATAATTCATGCCCTCGTGACATCCCGGCTAGACTACTGTAATGCATTCTATGTGGAACTACCAATGAAAAGTTTCAGGAAACTTCAACTGGTCCAAAATGCAGCAGCCAGACTGCTGACTGGGACAGGGTACAGAGATCACATTATACTCAAAGCAGCTCTACTGGCTACCAATCAGCTATCGGGCACAATTCAAAGTGCTGACCTTAACCTACAAAGCACTGTATGATATTGGGTCCTAGCTACCTCAAAGATCAAATCTCACAGTATGAACCTACTCGGGTGTTAAGGTCAGCAGGAATGGCCTTTCTCTCCATCCCACCACCCTCACTGATACGTCTCATGGGAACACGTGGAAGGGCCTTCTTGGCTGCTGGCACATGGCTGATCACATAAACTTTGTGTTTATAACCACTTATAACCTTGTGTGATTGCACTGACGCTATGTTTTCAATGTTAGTCACTCATAACTTTTACATGGAATTTTTACTGTCTCTTAAATGGCTTGTGTTTTCTTGTAGCTTTAACGTAATGTTGTCTTTTAACACCATAAGATGTCCTTCAAATCCCTGTTCTCAATACTTGAATATGTCTTGATTGTAATGGACTCTATATTGTCCCCCATTACTGTAACCCCCTTGGATTCTTTTCCAAAAACAAAGGGTGGGGTAAAAATACTCTAAAACAAACCTACAACAACAATAAACTGATGTACATATAATAAAAGCAGAATAATGTTCTGATGTTTAGAACAGACTTGGCAGAACTGGGAAGGCACAATAGATATAACTCATATTACTAGGTTTTAATCAAAATGCAATAAGAAGCAGAATAATGTTTAAGTAAGTAGAAAAGACTTTGTGATTCTTAGGACATGGTTACATAGCTGATTTATATTGATTCCAACTCCAATGTATTTTAAATCATTTAAGAGTTATGTGACCTTTGTATCACTGTGCACCTTTACCACATTATGCCAATTAAATTATATAATAAATAATTACACAAATATAAATTAGGGGCTTAAAACAGTGTTTGGGAAACTACATGCAATATGAGGGTTTAAATCATTTCATTACTAGCATGTTTCCAGACCATATTTTCAATGTGGCATAGCATTTTTTGGCTTCCAGACATCCCTTGAAATGTCTGCATTTCTGTCTTTAACAAATAAAATAAATAAAGGGGTGTAGCACTACAATGGTGCAGTGCTAAATTTAAAAATATATAAAAATTATTTCAGATGGACAGAAGTGTCCCTGCAGTCCAAACTCTGCAAATTCCTACAAAGTCTACTGCCTTTTAATATGATGGGGTTGCTCACATTACCCCAATTAATTCATAAAGACTAAATTTCAGACGTGTGTTAAATTAAAATGCCCCTGTCAGCCTCTAAAAAAAAACACCCCTCAGTTTGCTTTTTAAAAAGCAGGCTCTGCTATAAGTTGTGTAGCCAGGATATTTCAAATAGATTTTAATTGCATGAAACCTTTTTGAACAGTGTTTTTCTTGTCAATATACTTGCACCCTTAGCTACACTTATTTTGAGAGTGCATTATTGAGTGAAAATCTGTATACTGTAGTGCACTGTGGGCCATACCAGTGATAGCATCTGCAAAACATTTTCTTTTTGAGTTTAGGTAAGGTATAAGATTGTTTAGCATCTAAAATATACATTAAAATGTAATTCTTTTAGAAAGCCTGTGGAACATCTCTGACCAACCTAGCATAATTCTGTGGGCCTCCTGCCTAGTTCTCAGTATTCTCCATATTTTAATTTCTTTTACCATGTAGAAAAAAATAAGTGTGATTAAGGACCAAGAAAACTTAAAGAAGTCATTAAAACCCTGTACCTGTTTTGACCTTCTGAATCAGAAGGCAGAAGTCCCATGCTGTGCTATGCAAGCAAGCTACAGTAGTTCATTCAGAAGAGCAGATTCTTGACTACACATCCCTCATGACCATACGTTCCCTTTCCTTTTAATTATTTCAATTATCGATTCACAAAAGATTTGTAACCATACTGATGGATGGGAGCGTTGTATAAGATCCGTAATATTGTGACACTGTCTGTTGATGGCAGCTGACCTCTCAAGAGGTAGAACAGGAAGTATGCAGGTGCAGCCCGGCCCAATAATCCGCCTTTGGAGCTAGCTGCTGAGGAACCATCTTGAAAGTATGCAAGATTTTCTAAATTCTGCACGTAATTTGTAATATTTAATTTTAAAATATTGGGAATGTTATCTCTGGAGAGCATGGCTGACACCAAAAACATCTTTGGCGTGCTAAAAAAAGAACTAAAGACAAAAGAATGTTAACAGGTTTATAACAACCTCACCTGAAAGAGATAATATAAAGCAAAAGCAGAGCTTTCTTGTTTAAGACTATTGATTCTGCTTTCTCCCATTTAACTTTTATGCTTACTGTATTGCTGCTAACTGGTTTCATTATGATTTTCAGTAAAATACGCATAGTAGACTTCACATTTCCATGAAAATAGACACCACTTCTGTTTAATCTACACCGTTATATTTTAAACAGTTATCAATAAATATCTGCTTCCAAATTAAAGAAGTAGTGGTTGAAGTCTGTTTGTTTATGTACAGACTAAACCACCTTATCTCCCCTTTTATGATGTTGTTCATGAGCTTTAGAGATACTAATGCTAATTTGATCTTTGTTATGGATAATCTCTTCAGTGACTTTGTGTATTGCTGGCATACTGTGATGAGAGACAAGGATTGAGCTCCCATTAGTGCGGACTCGTCAGAGTCTATTGCTATCATTAAAGCTTATTGTCAGTTATACAGCCAATTCCATTGTGCAGTTTCTGTCCCCATCCATCATGGTCTCCCATGTGCCATATTTTGTTTTTTTCTATTTGGTATGATGTAAATTTACAGCCATTATAGTGGAATCCTATACTCATGGCATAAATTTCACTGTTGAATCGGTGTCGCACCTAGTACCAAAGAAGGAATCATGGAACCTTCCAGGCTATTTTATAGGCCTGAAACTCTCCCTTTTGTCCCCAGTTTGAAAACCCCACCCCCATATTTTGTGGGGGTCTTGATGGAATGTGTGCACCTCTCCACAAGCAGGTTTTTCACCTTTTCAAGCATACTGATTCTGAAATGGAGAAAATGATGGTGGAGAGGGAAGGTCCTAGCCACACTTCTCGTAAGTGTACTGATTATAAATGGGAAGTTAATGATTGAATAGGGCTTCAGACAATCATCTCTGGCCCCACATGCACAGAGAGAGAGAGAGAGAGAGAGAAGAAGAAGAAGAGAAGAAGAAGAAGAAGAAGAAGAAGAAGAAGAAGATAATGATGACGATGACGATGACGATGACGATGATGATGAAGTGCTAGTGCTGCCAAGATGCCTTTGCTAGAGAACCATCTTATGATGTGCCCAAAGTAGGACCATTTTTGTATCCAGAGATAGTTCAGGCTTGATTTTCTCTAAGACACATATATGTATAAGTCTTCTCCAGCACCGTTTTTTTTTTTTTTTACAAAACTCTACATTATCACTCTTTTCATGGACTCTAACTTAAAAACTTCCATTCTCTCTCTGCCCCTCTTTCTTTTCCACTACCCCTCTGACCTGATCTGGTTTCTGTCACTTGAGGAATTTACTTCCCACACTTTAAACATAACAGAGGCTGGTGTGAGCCATAAAACCATAAAACTATACAGCTCTAACTCACCATTTAATGTTTTCACCAGTTCTACTAATTAACTGTCCCTCCTCTTCTCCCCCCCTTGTCCCTCCCCTCCCCTATCCACCCCCACCTCTATATGCTACAGCCTATGATATTTAGGCCACAACCCATGAATATCTGCTATGAAATGTATATCTCAGCTCATATTATATTTCACACCTCATTCTGCTGCTATATATGCCTGAAGAAGCGCACATGTGCACAAAACGTTACATTAAAATATGAAAGTTAGTCTTTAAGGTGCCACATGTTTGTGTCTTTTGTTTTGTTTTGTTTTTCTTTGATTTTTCCCTGAAATAAATAATTGAGAAGTTCAGTTCCTTTATTGTCAATGTTAAAGTTCTCTTCTGTAGTGATGATTTTGTCTTCATGATGTTCAACTGGAGTCCTGCTTTGGCACTTTCTTCTTCCATCCACTAAAAGTTGTCTCGAGGCATCGAGTAAGGTGGTGTTATATACAGAGTTTAGATTGTTTTTTCTTCAACCAGTTATCTCTGCCCCTTCCTCTGAATCTAGTCCAGTTTTCCTTATGATATGTTCTGTGTATAGTGTGTGAATAAATAAGAAAATAAAAATACAAGGAAATTTAGGAAATATTCTGCCTCTTCATATTTTCTCCTAATAATAGAACTTTAAAGGCATGCAGGGCTGGAAACCCCCATGGAACACCACTCCCCTCTGGCAGTGCAATGCAAACATGAAAAAGAAACAAGACAAAAGAAAGCAGCAAGAGAAACCCCAGCTTGTTCCCACCAAAACTGCAAGGGAGATATGCAATCATGGACAAAAGCAAACAGCAAGACAAGACAAGCATGTCCCCCCTCCCCCCAATGCAATGGAAAAATGATATGCAAAGATGAACAAAAGCGAGCAGCAAGACATACTCAGTCCATTTCTGCCTGTGGAGCAATGGAAAAGAATGCAAAGATGGATAAAAGCAAGTGGCAAGACAAGCCTAGCCTGTTCCTGCCTGCAGAGCAATGGAAAAGAAGGCAAAGATGGACAAAAGAAAGCAAGGAAACCCTAGCTTCCTACAAGTTCCTTTCCAAGTTCTAAACGTTTAAAAACTGCTGCAAAACAAGGTCTAGAATGGCTCCAAAAGTACTTCTACAAACTACAGGGGTGCAATGCATCCTAGGTAACTTGTTTCAAAACGTGGAACAGATTTTCATCTTGCAAAGCATCTCATAGGGAATTTTCATCTTGTGAAGCATGCATATTCCAGGAATTTTTTTACGTTTTACACATTTTTGTTGTACGAGGCATTCGTCTTATGAGGTATTACTGTATATGCTCTTGAATGTCTTTCTCCAAGCATATTATTAAACACTTCTCTACACCAGTAGTCTGTATTTTAAATCGTTTAACCTTGAAAGAACTAAATCCATTTTAATGCTTTGCGTAGGAATTGCTGCTTTAGTCTCAGCTGATCAGGCTAAATCCACCCCCTCCTCTACTTGATAAAACAGTCAAGCCTGTCTGAAATGATTTGAAGTGTCTGAAATATCAACATGTTTCATCTTCCAGCACTGTAGCAAAAGAATTAGATCTCAAAATAATTCTGAGTTCAAAAAAGGAGCACAAGGTGCAGACAAAACATGTCCTCAACATTGTTCCCTCTGAGCTAACTTTTCTGATATAATCTGTTCAGGGCTTACTTTTATGAAAATCAAGCTTTTATCAGAACAACTTTTTATTGGATATTTTTGTTGAAAAACAATAATGCTATGTTATACTTAAAACATCTGCAAATTTAAGAAGTAAGGCGAAGGCAAAAATCCTGTTTGCTCTCATGATTATGTAAAGGTAATCCTGTAATCATTTCCCCCTTCTAGCAGGCTCTCATTTGCATGCTGGTTGCAAGACTGGTTGTGTGATTCATTGCACAACAGTGACTACTGTGCAGTGTCATTATATGCACAGAAAATGTGAAACGCCTAATGACAATATATATTACAAAACATCTACTCTCCCAAAAACAACTTCTAGGAACCATTGGCTGACTTAAAAATGATATAATTGTTGTGCATGTGCACATGCTTATGTGTAAACTGATATATTTCTAGGTATGCACAAGGTGTTCACCCTTTTTTGTTAGAATCACCACCTATATAATCCTGTAATATTTTGTCCCATCTCTCTGCTTCCTTCCTTTATGTTTAAGCATCTTCAGGAACTATTTCTTTCTTTTTAAAATTCTTCTAACATTTGTCAGCAATATGCTCACATGTAAAACCCATGAAAAACACTTGGGATATTATCCACTAACTTTTTTTATCTTTTACTGAAAATAAATGACCATGAAGCCAAATATCCAGGGGTTGCAACAACGGGGGATTTAAAAAACCCGATTAGCTGATAAACTCTGTGTGGCACGATGAATCAGATGTCCCTTCAAGCTTTTAAAACACATATAAGAGTTTGGATTGAATTTCTTTTATTCCTTTGAATGCACAACCTTCCATTCTGCAGCCTTTATAGGAATATTTATTTGCAAAAATAGTAATGTTAAATTTCACAAAATGTCATCAATTAATGGCTGAATCCTGTTGGGCTGCTATGCAAATGGCATGACTTTTGGAAGTAAATTGCCTCAAGTAAAAAAAAAAAAAAGAAAATCTCTGTAGACAATCTCTCTTGCACCCCAAGTTGCATGACTCCATATGCAACTGATAATGTTTATGGGGATTTCTTAACTTGAGACATTTCACTTCTAAATGCACAGCAGTGTAACATTACTTCAGCCAATATATTATAACCATAAAGGTGTTATAATTTGAGAGGTGATGGATAGAACATTGCTTTGGACTTGTTTTGTAATTCAGAAAAGTGAAATATTATTGCTTCACATACACTATGAATAAGACTCATGACTGGGGGTTCAATCCCAGGTGGTTGGCTCAAGGTTGACTCAGCCTTCTATCCTTCTTATGTTGATAAAATGAGTACCCAACTTCCTGGGGAAGGAAGGGGAAATGTGTAGCTTGCATAATTAACTTATAAACTCCCTAAAAGTGTGCTATAAGTTCTGTGGGACAGTATCTAAGGGCCTTTTTACACGACCCCTAAGATCCGCTGGCCACTTAAATTCGGACCAGAGATCTTAGGGGTTCGTCGCTCTTCCTCTGTCCCCACCCCCCTCCGCACTTCCTGGTTGCTGGCTGCGTGAGGGAGGGAGAAAAAGAGAAAGAAAAGCATGCTGCTCACCTCGTTCTGCCTCTCGTCTCTGTAAGGCCATCAAGTCCAACCCCCTCGTCTCTGTAAAAGTAGCTCTTAAAGGGGCGGAAGCCAAAAAGCAGCAAACAGAAGCGAGGAGAGCCCCGCACTCACTATCGTTGCACCACATCAAAGATTTTTCACCTCCAAAGAGAAGGTACAAGAAAAGTGCGCTGGGTCGCGCTAAAGTGGGCGGGGTCGCACTTAATTGTCTGCAAACTCCGGAGCTGGTGGGGAAACATTTTTAAGCTCCAGAGCTTGCAGCCATTTGCAGCGGAGCTTAGGGGTCATGTATAAACGCCCCAAGGCAGCACACTTTGTTTTGCTTTAAGATGGTCAGTTTACACTAACACAAAATAATTGTTAAAAGGAATGAACATGAATCTCGTAATACTGTTTGCCAGAAAGAGGCTAGATGACGGAAAAGCCTGTAGTGTTGGTGACATTTATTTTATTATTAGGTGTTTTAACCTTTGCTATAAATAAGACATTAAATTGAAGTAATGCCTATTATAGACATTAAATTGACTGATGCTAGATGTCTTTTGTCCTTTTACTTTCTCTGTCCTTCGGCTCTATTTGATCTTTCCATTTTTACCATCTTAAATATTGTTATGGTACTAAGGATATTCTCTTTCCTTGTTGCTAAATCTTTAATGAATCTCTTTAACAATAAATATGTTAGAGCCTCAGCATGTGGAAACTATACTAAGTGGCTCATCACCTAGGCACCGGCCTCAGCAAGAAATCAACCACCCATGGATGCCTTTTCATTTGTTTGTTGTCTTTCACTGTTCCAATCCATACAGAAATACCAAACAGCCAGGGATTTTAAAAGCTCATTATGTGATTTCTTTACATCAGGCTACTCCGTAAGAATGATGAATCTGAATATTTAAAATTGCTGCTGTGAATGCGCCACCACTGTTTTAGCTCAGAAAAACAGCAGGCTTTTGCAAACTCCCTTTGAATGTAGCATATACTTTTGGCTGACCTGATTGCCATTGTGATGGGGAGGCGTACCATTAAGAAGAGAGAGAGGGGCTCTGTTGGGGGAATGATGTTTTCAACTTTACCCTCATCTAAGACTTCTAGACTGGAGTCTTCATCAGGTTGTGTGACTCCCACATGGCTGCAGATGAGGTAGGGATTTTGAATACCCCTTATCAGCCTTGAACAGGTAATGGGCATCATTGGAGGCAACTGTGTTCCACTAACCAGCTGACCCTGACCCTGATGGGGAAACAATGCCTGAGTTTAAAAAAACAAAACATAAAATCAAAGGCAAGGCAGTGGCCTCTCTAGGAGGGTTTGAGATGACTTGAAGCAACATGGTCATACACTGGTTTCCTGCTTGAATGGGGAAGCTCGTACAGTTTGGATTGTGGCAACCCTGATGGAGGTAACCAGCAGCTGTCATGGAAAAAGTGAGAACACCCCACCCCCCCACCCCGGCAACTGGACACGGGAAGGGACCAGAGAGGCTGAGGTGAAATATGACTTTCAGACTGCTAATACTGTGATAAAACCTTTGTATATTGATCGGACTCCTGAGCCTATGAATATGGCTGCTACTATCCCTGGTCCCACCAGCTCAACTCTGGCAGGAGATGATTGCAGGCACACTGGTATAAGAAGTGCTGGCTGAGAAAATATTATATGATGCAGGTTATCCATACAGTACATAATTTCAGGAACTGGCTAAAATCCTATTGCCTATGTCAGAACATGTACATAACACCACACCCATGCAAGTTCACAGGGAGTTTCACCCATACAGTCTGCATTGCATTCCTGGTTGATAAATTGATTGTGCAATTTCCTGTGAAACCTTTGTAAATCCTTCCTGGATGACTTCCATGTTGAGATGAATTTTACTACTGTTAAAATGATTTATCTAAAAACAAAACAAAAAATAAAACAAAAAACTTTTCCCCTGAAATTTTACATTACTTCCTTTTGGGGTAAACTAAACTCTGTAACTTGTGAAATTTAAGGCAAGGGTTTTTTTTTAGAATTTTTTAAATCAATGAAGGGACAAGAAGGTATGTGAGAAGTAGAATGAGTTATGATGTTAGTAGTAGATTATCCTAAGTGACTTATGAAGTAAATAGGAGTTTTTGTTAGCAGCTAGAATTTATAGAGATGGGGAGTGTGATTAATAGATTAGGATAACACATAGATAAGATAGAAATATCAGTCAAAGAGATTGGAACATGAGAAGAAAGAATAAGGAATTTTAGTTGGGCTGGATTTATTATTTCAACATTTATCTGTGTGTGTATTCTGTGCCATCAAGTTGAAACCAAATTATACCAGTCCTATTAGGACTTTCAAGGTAAGTGAGATATTTAAGGAGTAGTCTTATCTGTTCCACCCACCCCCATGTGTTTATATGTCCAAGTGGGGATTTAAATTTGGGAAGGGCATATAAGGCCATCAAATCTAACCCCTTGCTCAATACAGGAATACACTTTTACAGGAATACAAATCAAAGGATGTCTTCCAGGTGGTTGTCTGGATTTCTCTTCAGTGTCTCCAGTACTGGAGCACTCACCATCTTCTAGATAGTTGATTCCATTGCTGCTCTACTTCAACAGTCAGGAAGCTTTTCCTGATAGCCAAACAAAATCTGGCTTCCTGTAACTTGAGCCCATTGCTGCATGTCCTGCACTCATGGATGATGGAGAACAGACCTTGCCTCTTCCTCTTATGACAGCCTTTCAAGTATTTGATTAGTGCCATCATATCTCCCTTCAGTCTTCTTTTTGCAAAGCTAAATATTCCCAGTTCTTTCACCATAGGGCTTGGTTTCCTGCCCCCTGATTATCCTTGTTGCTTCCCTTTGCATTTGTTACAATTTGTTAGCATTATTCTTGAAGTGCAGTGTACAGAACTAGACACTGGCTAGTGGATATCTTCTCTGGTAACCCAAAGAAGTCCAGAGGGATCACTGAACCGTTCCTTTGCGAAGACAATTCCTTCATGGCTCAGTGGACTAAGGCTTCCGAAAGCAGTTGACTGCAAAGTCAGCAGTTCGGAGGTTCCAATCCCGGGTGAGCTCCTGCTGATCACCCCAGCTCCTGCCAACCTAGCAGTTCGAAAGCATGTAAATGAAAGTAGATAAATAGGTGCCACCATAAAAAGCAGGAAGGTAAAACAGTGTTTCCTTGCAGCCATGCAGAACACATGGTCATGGACTTGCACAACACTGGCTCTTCAGCTTGAATACAGAGATGAGCACCGCCCATAGAGTCAGACACGACTAGCATGCATGTGCGGGGAAAACCTTTACCTTTACCTTACATTTTATGAAATGTCTGTATATTCAATTCTACTTATAGCGCAGCATACTTCAGAGCCTGAGGTAAAACAAAAGAGACTGACACCAACAAAATCTGACAGTATGCCTAAAGGTAGGGTGAAGGGTGTTTCTGACATTACTAGGTACTGAACAGGCTAGCTCTTTTTCATCATCCAAGAAGATCATAGCCAGCATGGTTTTGTGATATTTTATAAAGCTCACTATTCTTTTAATTTTTCAATTTGGATAACATCAAACAAGTTGACAAAAAAACAACTAGAAGGAGCCAGCAAATATAAAATAGTGTACTGTATAAGAGTTTGGCACTATGTCAGATTTGAACTTTTTATTTTATTGCCTCTAGTCTAGAAAAAAATCCAATCATATATCAGACAAGATCTTTGCTACCTATAACTTACATATTGAAAGCATGTGATTCCCTATTTCTTTATCTTTGCTGCCACTAATTACTTCAAATTATATCATTATTTGATTCTTTTGTCAGTGCAAGTAGTTTTTAGTCTCTGGAATGAACAAACAAGGGCACTGTATTTTTTTTAAAATGTGCCTAGTAGACATGGGCATGGCCAGAAAAAATGACGTTTCGAGTTTTCGTTTGTCGGAACGGGTCCGTTTCGGGTCGTTTCCGTTTGTCATGAAATTTTTCAAAAATTTGTCATTTCGTTTGTCGTTTGTCATTTGTCATTTCCACCGCGATTTAGCACAATTTAACTTCTCAGAGCATAGGGGCGTCCTGCAATCAGGGCCGGCGCTAGGTGTTTTTGCGCCCTAGGCGGCAGGGGGTGGTGGGGGGGGAGGTGCGGGGGGCGGCGGTGGCGGGGGGCCATGGGCGGGCAGCGGTCGTGGGCGGGCGAGTGGGCGAGCGGCATGGGCCGCAGGCGGGTGGCGGACGGGCAAGTGGGCAGTTAGGATATCACTTAGAATAGAGGTTCTGTTCTTGGCTTGCCCCCCAAATGTGTGTGTGTGTGCAAGCAAATTGAAGTTGGGAAAATAGAAAATAAATAGTAGTATATAATATATTTTTAAAATAAATTCACACCTCCCACTCCCAGTCAAACCTCCCCCTTTATCCAATATTAGAAAAAATCCTCACAAACAGCCAGAGAAGAAATAAAGAATAAACTGCTATTCCCTTCAGCAGACAAAGCTGCAGGGAATCAAAGAAATTATTTTCTAAATTCAATTCCCTCCCTGCCTGCCTAACTTAAATCCTAAAGCCTCCATCCACCCTCCTCAATCTCGATCGGATCACACCAGCACCAGCAGCCAGCCCTCCTCCCTCAACTAAATCCATACACCCGACTGCGATTCCTGGAAGGTGCCTTGGCTTTTTATGCCCTCTGAGACATCCAGAAGTGTCAGTCAAAAACCTGGCGATGCCATTGGTGGAATGGTTCAAACAATTTGCATGGTCCCATCCCATGCCCAGCCCAAATGGGCAGGTCTAAAAAAAAAAATCAATACAATGTTTTATTGCTATAAAAAAACCCACTGCTGCTACTATTAAAATTCAGGCATTTAAAATAAATAAATTTCACATGTTTCTGTGGTGATTTGGTGTGTTTTTTGACCACGATTTCAAAAGAAAAATTGTGGTCGCCATTTAGGATTCCCCCCCCCCACTGCATGGCATGGCGAGACGATGAGGATGACCCCCCCCCCAGCCTGGTGCAAGCAGCCCAGGACAGGAGAGAGAGGGGGGGAAAGGCCGGGGACCCCCCCCCCAGAAACCACCCCGCTGGTAGGTGGCAAAGCCTCAGGCAGGCATATTTTCGCCTGCTTTTTTGGCCGGGAGTCAGGTTTTTTTAAAAAAAAAACTTTTAAAAACTTTTTCTGTGCTTTGCATTGCGCGATCGCTGCGATGCCACAAACGGAAACAAAAAACCCGACCAAATTTTTCTTTTTTCTGTTCGAGTTCGAGTTCTGACAGCTTAATTATCGTTACAGTTTCCGTTACATAACGGAAACAATAACTGAAAACGGAAACAATTTTGCCGAGTCGTGCCCATGTCTAGTGCCTAGTATATTAGATAATAGGATTATTTATCAGATTACTTGTTATTTTAAATGGTTTGTTTTAAACTACTAGTTGCTGTAAACAGCCAGTAGTTCTTTACTATTATCAATGCACTTGGTTACCCAGAGGACTAAACCTATAATTTGGATCCATAAGAGAAAAGCAGCATGAAAATATTTTAAACAAATAAATAAATTTTTTTTTTGGGACTCACTAGTAAGTATGTAGCACAGAGGTTTGAAGTTGCTTGAAAACTACAAACAGCAAACAATCTGATTCCAGGTTTTCTATTGGATTGCTCTTGTAATCTTCACCTATCAAATGTTTGTCTTGGTGTGGTAGTAGCTATGCTACAGTACAGTAGCACCCCATTATCCGCTGATTTGCTATCTGCAGATTCAGTTATCTGCGGATGGCAAGTGGCAGTGTGTGGAGCAGAGACAGAAGCAGTGCACCAACCCAGGCGGTGTAGCAGTGGTGGCTGCAGAGGCTGCATGACCCAGGGGAGCGTGCCTAAAACACCAATGGTGGCAGCGGATGTTGCACAGCCCACAAGTGCCCACCCATAGTGGTGGAGGTAGAGGCCATGTGGCCTGTGAGCACCCACCCACAACACCATGGCAGGGTTCACTGGGGTACTGGTGGGGGTTGTCAGGGCACTTGCCTGCGTGCAGGTGTTGATGGTGGGCAGGGAGGCAGACTTGCCCTGCAAGGCAGAGGGGTGCCTGAGGACCACCACTTCTTCCTCTGCTTCCTGATCTTGCCAGTGGGCCCACCAGGCCATCACAGAGACATGAGGGAAATGGAGTTATGTGCCAGCTGTCTCCTCAGCTGTTATCACAGTGGCAGCAGTGGCTGCAGCAGCAATTGTCCGCAGGCACCCATCCGCAACATTGGTGGTGGCAGCCGAACAGGTGTCCATGTGGCCCTCAGGAATCCACAGTGTCACACAGGGACATCTGCTGCCGACCACCACCAATGCTGCAGCCGCCACTGCCACAGCAACAACTACAGAGGAGACAGCCTGTACCTAACTCCATTTCCCTCATGTTACCATGATGGCCTGACAGTAAGGGTAGGGGCGGATGGGGGTTGTGGGGTGGGAAGGAGGATGGCCCTTTAATGCTCATTGACCCCCTCCCTGGCAGGGGGTTAGTTGGATCTCCCTTTCAAAACCATGGCCTGTAGGTGCCTGCCCACCCATAACATCAGTAATGGAGGTGGTGGCCCCCTTACACTCCATCACCACCACAGCACCCTCGCCACCCCTGCCACCCTGGATAAGAGCATTAGCTCTTATCCACAGATTTCTGTATCTGCGGGGACCAGAACTGGGACCAGAACTGATCCCCCATGGATTCAGGGGTGCTACTGTACTGCAGTTAATATTCTGCGTATGATTTGACTTCAAACCCAAAGTACCTATGTAACCAGTTGGAGACTGACTCCGCCTTTCATCCTTCTGAGGTTGGTAAATTGAATTCTAAGCTCACTAGGAGAGGCACAGTTTAATTATGCATAGTTTGCATAGTTTGCATAATTAAATTGTAAACCACCCTGAGAATGCTATAAGCACTATTGGGAGGTATATAAGCAGCACATTTTGCTTTTGTTTTACCAATACGTCTTCTCAGTCTCATCCTTCTAAGATTCAGCTCTGTTATACCACCTTTCCTCCCTCAGATAACTCCCCTTGGAGAACTCCCCTCACAGCTGGCTACCAACTACAGATTTACCCACTACAGAGTTTCACTAACAATGCTGTGTCTATGCCTTTCACTTTTCTCTGATTAATATAAAAGTTACATGCTGGCAGTCTGACATCTTACAAGTCCCCCCCACTAAGGACCAATGAATTCAAACAGAAAGTTCCCTAAAGGACCTATCACAGGCTTTACCTTTGGCATTTTCATCCTACTGTCTCAAATAAAGGCAATGGCCTCTAATGTCATTAGCAGCATGCATCCACTTCAAATGAAAACCAGATATCAAACTTAAGAACACTGCTACACTTGTCTTTTGTGAATGAAACAACTCCTATTCAAAGAGTTCCTAAATAAAACTAGCTACTCACAGAGCCCTGGCTAGCCTTTGAAAGAAACTACTTGAAGTAACTATTTTAGTTACTTTCCATAAATGGAGCAATAAAGATTTACTTCTAAAATTGTAATTGTAACAGTTATACTTGAAATTGTTACCTGTTGTTTCTTCAAAGCCAGTGCGTAAATGACACAGTGTTTTATCAGTTCACATTGCTTTCTCCCCTGTGTAACCACCTAGCAAGTCCTAGTCATTTTGGTTGATATTACTTCTTTATAGCACTATTTCATATTGGAATAGGAAATAAAAATGGTATTTTTCTCACAGATGTGTCATCCACCTTCCTTTTTGCTTCATTAGCCCCTCTGCTGTACAGGGAGGTTATCTAGAAAGAGAAAAACATAATTCAGCAAAGGAACATAATGTGGCAAAGAAGGAGCCATAATGGTATCAGGGGATAAAGGCAGGTCTTAATGTTCAGCAGAAACTGATATAACAACCGTAGCATAACAGACTTCTATTTCCCCAATTATTACTTCACTAGTATTTGGGGAAGATTGTTATTGATGCAAAATTAGCAACACAACTGGATACACTATATATATAGTATAGCAGCTTAGGAACAAAGTCCTTAAGGATATGTTAATATTAGAGATGGGCACGACTTAGCGGTATTCCCGTTTCCGTTTCCGTTACTCGTATCCGTTACTCTACGGAAACGGAAACGGGAATTACTCCACCAGACTTCGAGCTCGAACCGACGAATGAACAATTTGGTCTGATTTGTCGTGCTCGTTACTTGCATCGCGCAATGCCAAGCGGCACAGCAAAAAGGTTTTTAAAAGTTAAAAAAAAACCCGATTCCCGGCCCTAAAAGTAGGCGAAAACTGTCTGAGGGCACCTACCAGGCCAGAAGGGTGTTTTATTTGGGGGGGGGTTCCCCGCCCCCCTCTCCTTGGCTATTGCTACTGCTGCGCTGCTGGTACCAGGCTGGGAGGGCGCATCCATTTGCCATGCAGTGCGGGGGATCCAAAATGGCAACCGCAATATTTTTTTTTAAATCGGTGCCCAAAACCCCACCAAAGCACCACAGAAACATGCGGAAATTAGCTATTTTAAATGCTTGAATTTTTACAGTAGCAGCAGTGGGTTTTTCTTGCAAAAAAAGTCTCCGTTGATTTTATTTTATTTTATTTTATTTTATTTTTTTACACCTGCGCATTTGCAATGATGGGCTCACCCATGGGAGTGGACCATGCAAAGTTTTGGAGCCATTCCACCAATCGCATGGCCAGGTTTTGCTGACTGTACCAGGCTGGGAGGGCGCATCCATTTGCCATGCAGTGGGGGGGGATCCAAAATGGCGACCGCAATATTTTTTTTGAAATCGTTGCCCAAAACCCCACCAAAGCACCACAGAAACATGCGAAAATTAGCTATTTTAAATGCTTGAATTTTTACAGTAGCAGCAGTGGGTTTTTCTTGCAAAAAAAAAAAGTCTCCGTTGATTTTATTTTATTTTATTTTATTTTATTTTATTTTATTTTTTTACACCTGCACATTTGCAATGATGGGCTCGGCTCGCCCATGGGAGTAGACCATGCAAATTTTCCACCAATCGCATGGCCACTTGGCCAGGTTGACCACAGAGACTTCTGGGATGTGCCAATCGGGCATAAACAGCCCACTAATCGTAGCCCAAACCCGAACCCTAAGCCTAACCCATACGCCAGTACACTGTCCTTGTAAGTGGGTCAGAGAGGCACCCAGAGGTGCACCCCAATACTCACCCTAACCTCACCCGTAACTAGCCTAACCCTAGCCGTTCCGCTAACCCGTCTTAACCCTAAGCCAGATCTACTTGCATTGCACTACATGCAAGTACGTGAGACACAGCGGGTGCAAAGAGTCTGCCAGTCCGTCACTTGTGGCAGCAAGCCCGCTACCCCCTCCCCAAACCAGTACTAATGACAACGAAAAAATGAAAAAACGAACTGACTAATTTTTGCAAATTTTCGCAAAAAACGGAAACGAGCCGAAACGGAACGGGCCCGACTAACGACAACTCGAAAACTTTTTTTTTCAAGTCGTGCCCATCTCTAGTTAATATCCCCATTTTCTGTATTTGACCTTCTGCACCCCATAGTTCTCACATGCAAGGAACAATTTACATTCAGCAAGTGAAAAGGACTTAGTTTCCAAACTCCTTAACATGTGGAATCATGTTTCCATGTTAATTTTAAATATTCAAATTGTTAGAGGGTGGTTTACTTTGCTAATTTAATGCAGAGAATGCATGGTTTCAATACTTTTTCACTAGAGATAGGCATGAAGTGCCGGTTTGTTGGTTCATACCAGTTTGTTTGCCACCACAACAGATATTTGGCAGTTTGTTGCCCTAACCCTGCCACTGGGTACCCACTCTGTGGCCCAGAGAAGGTGGGTCAGGAAAGCTATGATGCTGCCTCTGAGTGGGCACCTGCTGGCTGGAGTAAGGCCAACCACCTATTCTGACAATAAACAAACTTGGAGGAACCACCTAAACAGCAGGTTGTGCCCATCTTTATTCATCACCTGGAAGTAACTGTATTACTACAAGCTGACACTAGATGTTATAGTTGTTCGTTGAATGTAGGTCCTTTCCAGATTTTGGAAGTAACAAGCCATAGAGAGACTTGGAATTAAGAGTTTTGTTCTCTTTCCTTTGCTTGGGAAAGAGGCAAGGAGGGCCCAGAAAGTTATATCTCAAATTAGGTAATCGATAGGAATTTTATTTATTTAATTATTAATTGTTATATTTATATCCCAACCATCTGGACTAAAAAGCCACTCTGGGTGTCTTACAACATTCAAATATTATAAAACAATATACATAGTATAAAATAGCCACAAACAATATGACAAAAATATATATCAAAGGGGGAAAAGGAACAGAAATTAAAATCAACTACAATTATATTACAGTTGAATTACAGTTATGATGGTGGCAAGAAGTAGTTTAATAGGTCAAAGGTTTAGAGTTCAGGTTGGTCGGGAAAGGCCTGTCAAAAAAGCTATTTTAATTGGTTTTTAAAAGAGTCCGAGGAGGGGGTAAATTGAATCTTGGGTGGTAGATCCAAAGATCTGGGATAACTACTTAGAAGGCAGATGACATAGTCATTTCCTTTTGGCTATCCCTTGGAGTTACCAATCTTAGATGCCTGGTTTGGGATGAATGTGTACTACAGGCAGAATTTTGTGGATGAAGGTGTCCTGTCAGGTAACAAAGTCTCAAACCATTTAGTACTTTATAAGAAAGAGTCATAACTTTGAACTAGGCACAGAAGCAGACAGATAATCTGTGCAGCGTAACCAGGATGGGAGAGATATGATCATTCCACCTCAATCCCATCACGTTTTACCATTGCATTCTGGATCTGCTGAAGCTTCCTCATCAGCCTCAAAGGTAGCCCCATGCAGAGTCCAGTACAGTAGCCAAGTCTTGAGGTTATCAGCACGTGAACCAAGGTGCTGAGACTCCTGGTGTCCTCGGAAGGACACAGCTGAACTATCTGCTTAAGATGGTAATGGGAAGCCCAGACCATGGGTGTCATCTGGGATTCCATGGAAAGCCCCAGGTCCAGTACAACATCCAGACTGAGAACCTCATTCCCCACAAAGAGAGTCCCCACTACCACAAAAGAGAGAGGGATTTACCCAATCATAGACACCTGGGCCCCCACATGCAGGATCTCTGTCTCATCTGGATTCAGCCTCAGTATCCCCCTCCCCTCCCTTCCAAAACAGCCCCAAGGCTGCATTCAGGGCATGATTATGGTATCTCCCCTGCCAGGTAATCTCCCCTGCAGAAGAATGGAAGGAGAACATATTGATGGCATGAGCTCCAAATCCTCTGATAACTTAGCCCAGGGACCTCATATAGATATTAAACAGCACTGGCAAGATAATCAACCCCAGAGGGATTCTACAATTGAGAATTCAAGGGGTAGAACTCTCTGGGGATGGCCCTCCAGAAAGGAGCAGAGCCAGGCCAAAACCTGGCCACCAACCCCGACTCCAGTCAGTCTATCCAGGAGGACACTGTGGTCGATAGTATCAAAGGCCACTGAGAGGTCAAGAAGGACCAGCAGAGACATATTGCCCCTGTTGACCTCCCTCAAGAAGCCATCGTGTAGATAAGCCAATGCCATTTCCATGCAACAATGTAGTCAAAAGCTGAATTTGACTGGATTGTGGGCATTGGTCTCGTCCAGAAGTGCCTGAACCTGATCTGCTGCTACCTTCTCCATGACCATTAAGAATGGCATTATTGGTATTGCAAGAAATATTTGTTCTAGTCAATTTTAAAAATCTATTTTAGATGAATTTTCACAGGAATTTTAGACAAATAAATTTCTAATGCTCCATAATGGAGCAGATGAATAAAATTATGCCTGGCAATTGCACTGCTGAGTTTCTGTAATTTACATGTTCTTTGTACAACTAAGGATGGAAGGAGTATGGACTTTCTTCTGGGCAGTGAGATGATTGTGTGGCAATGCCATAAATTTATTTTCTTATCATGTCCATATATATTTAGCTTCAGAAGTTAGCAATTCTGTAGGGCTGTATCACTTGGGAGCAATTACTGCAACCATCCAAAGCACCCGACCACTTAAGTCAGCTCTTAATATCTCAGCTCTTCTTACTGCCCTTGAAATCAGCTGTGTTGCTTCGGTTATACCTTTTGGATCAGTGGTTCCCAACCTTGGGTCCCCAGCACTGGTGTAACTAGGGAGGGGTGGAAGAGTGCATTTGCCCCAGGGTGTGCAGCAATCTGAAGCTCCTGGAGGAGGAGCAGGAGGAGAAAGCCATGCACCATCACACCAGCAGTCCTCCTTTCATCCTGCTAAGGCTTAGTGATCCTTAGTCAGAGGAAAGGGGGAGAGGGAAGCAGGCAATGTTTTTTTCCCAAGCAGCACCTCCATCGATTGCTCCCCCTCCTCCTTCCCCCTACACCCCCTGCTAAGGCTTGTCAATGGTTAGCCCAGGGAGAGGAGGAGAGGGAAGCATGCGACGGAGGTGCTGCTTGGAAAAAAATTCCATTGCCTGGTTCCCTCTCCTCCTTTCCCTGGGCTAACGATCACCAAGCCTTAGCTGGTGGAAAGGAGGAGGGGAAACCGTGCTACGGAGGTGGTACTTGAAAAAAAAAAAGTCACCTGCTTGGTGCTATCTGCACCCTGCACGGTTTGCACAGGAGAGCCTTAACTGGAAAGGAGACCCACAAAGAGGGCATGAGAAGGAGAGACTCTTCTTCCTCTCCCCCCACTGTTCCCCCAGGATCTGGCCCTCCCTTGCTGGGTGGGTGAGACATGGTGGGGGGGGGGAGAGGGCACAAAAATTGAGTTTGTCCCCGGGCACTCCAAACTGTAGCTACGTCACTGGTCTCCAGATATTATTGGACTACAGCTCCCAGATATCCTAGCTAGCACAGCTAAATGGTGGAAGGTTTCTGGGAGTCGTTGTTCAAGAATATCTGGGGACTCAAGGTTGGGAACTGCTATTTTAAATGGATTATATTTTGAAGATTGCATTCTAGGCCATCAGATGAGGAAATACCATGGTCATTCATAAACATTAAATTCTTTTATGAAATCTTGGCAAGGTAGTCGATCTGGCAAACCATATCTGGCTAATAGATATGTTACTAAAAGATTAGCACCTCAGGTCGGAAGGCATCCAACATGCTACGGAGGAAGATTGAAGGACAAGTACAAGTAGCTCCAGAGCTAATAAGTGGCTGGGCCAAAGCCAAAAGGATGTTCAGCTGCAGATGTGGCTGGAAGAGAAAGGAAAGTCAAATGCTGCAAAGGAATACACTGCATAGAAACCTGGAATGTGAGATTGTGAGAATGTAACACACAAAAAGTAATCACAACACAGTAACATTGTATCAAAATGCATAGCTGTTACTGCAGTTCTCCATACTTCTGCTGGTTCTGATTTGTTCCTATATGCTCATTCATGCTCTTTACAATTTCTTATATGTGTCTATATTACTTAGACAGATCTCTTGGCTGCTTATCTTTGGGTCATGATGATAAAACAACCCTGTATATACACATAATAACAGAAATTCGGTGTCCACAGCCATATCTCTATTAACTGTAACAAAAGGGAGCAAGAATCCATCACTGTAGAATCTGCGAGAAGCTTGGGACAGATAATGTATCCTAGAATAAAGCAACATGGCCTTGTAATAGAATGCATTTCTTCTACTGTAGCCTTAGAAATAACAGGCAAGACAGGTTTTGTCAGCAACATGACTGGACACTGCACAGATGGAAGTAATATTGATTTATGTGCCAAACCTGAGGTAAATGTAATGAGCTTCAGGCTGCTATCCTATAGTCTCTTGCTTGGGAGTAAGTTGTTTCTACACCAGTGGGATTTATTTTTGAGTAAATACATTTGTGTTGCACATCAGTCTAATAAATGTTCTCTGTTCTGGGTATGTAGTTTTGGTAGGATTTAACAGCAGTAACAATCATTTATATGGGGAAAATACCTCTTTTCATTATTATTATTATATTAAATGTCCAGTTGTTACTCAGTCCTCAAAACATGTATTGAGAATTTATCTAATCTTTTCCAGACGTCCACCCAAAACGGTGCAGTCTCAGAAATCCCAATAGAGTCCTGCTGTTGTCCACAATAACATATTTGCACTTTGACCCTAAGCACTGCATCTGTTTTCATTCTGCCAAATGTTTGCTAAGAAATGGGAGTTGCTTATGCTGGTCCTGAACAGACGGACTAAAAGACAGGGTAAAGAAACACATGCAGTCATTTGTTACTATCTGCGAAAATTCTCTTCTACATTCTGCCTGTGGGCTCCCATCTCTCTATTTGGGATCAATGAAGCTATCATAGCTACTATTATCCACGATCGCCTTTCCATCTGTGATTTCTTCACCCTGAATTCTCAAAGTGCAATTTCCCATAAGCAGTGTTATTTTATATCTAGTTTAAGATCCACAGGAATACTGTTTTTGTATTGGCTAGTAACTCAAAATATCTACTGAAATGCCCATGGCTCTGCTATTTTTGTCACTTCACTGTTTTCTGGATACTCAATTTGATGATCTGCCACCAGGCAGCATTTTATTAGCTTTTCAGAGATGATTTTGCTCTGTGATGCGGGTCCCTAGCTTGTAATCGTAGGTTTAAATTTCGGTTTTCCTAATGATTTTATCTCTGCTTTTCCTTCCCTTGTGGCATCTGTAGGAAGATGATTTCAATTTAATTCTCCCCCCCCCCCCAACAAATTTCTGTAGTAAGGTTGGGCAATTTGTTGACTTCTTTGGCGTGCCTCTCTTTCCTTTATACCAGGTATGCATTTGGCTCTGCTTCCCCAGTGGGATTTGTGTTACAAAAATTTATCGTCTTGGTTTCTTACTTTTATTGAAGAGTAGAAGAGGTATGTGTTGAAAATAGAATGTGGCTCATTCTTGTTATCAGGGGGAGAGGGGAGAAGCAAGGAGGCTTAAAGAACTCTGTGTGACCTTAACTTATCCATTCCCCCCGCTCCCAGCAAAAAAGACTGGGAAGTATGTCCAGGTATTGGTGATATCTTTAATATCTGAGATCAAATTACAAAAAACATACCCCACCCCAAGTAACAATCTCATAACTAGACAAATTAAATCTTGTGAGTAGAAGAGCTTGGAAAATTAGAGGGCAAAAGAAAAAGAAAAAGAAAGTAATATTCCCAAAGACGATTAAAGAAAAAGACATAAGTGGACCATGTACAAGCTGTGTACATGCAGATCAACAGTCTCAAAATGTGGTATGTCAATCACCCTCATCTGACTTACTATTGGTCTGTCTACACTAACATTCATTTATGCCTCTCCATTCTGAAAGGTTTGTTGGTTAAACAGACAGGAAAATGGCAGTTTTAATCTCTTCTCATGGCTGTTGAGATGGAGATTCTTTTACTTTCATACCATCCAGCTTTAGGGGATGGTGTAACAAGTATTGGGACATTCTTCAACACAGACTGTTTAATGTGGAATATTTGTTTTCTATTTAAAGTTTAATAAACCTTTTTTGACTTTACTGTGACTCCTTATTTGCTCTGTGGTGGGTAACTGGACCAAGCAATAGTAAGACCTCTAACACAAGCATGGAGTGGTATCATGCCAAAATTTAGAGCAAGCCACCTCCAACCACGACATGCACGAATCTTCACCAACTCTGGTAGCTCTGGGTGACCCACTCATTATTTAGTAGATTTATTCAGAGCAACTTTGATAACAATAGTCACCCCTTCATTCAGTTAGATAAGATGGAAATTGGGATGACTTTTCTTTCTGTTTTATAGCTGGCCCAGAATAATTATTTTGATGAATATTCACAAACTGGTATTGACCAATGTCTTGATTGTATTCCTTCCCATTAAAACTTACATACATTGTCTTGGCTTTCCATATCTGATCTCTCAGAATACAAGAGGTATTTGTCTAGATTAATATTCTCCAGCTTGTTTAAGAAAATATGTTATATCACAATCACCACAATCCCTCACCATTGGCCATGTTATTCAAAATGGTAGAAATGGATCCCAATTGCTTTATAGCATAATAGAAGCTTCTGCTCCACTTTCAGGGTTTCCTGAATAGAATTCAAGCTGTTTGCCTAGCATCCTCAGGCAGACAAGGCATCTAGCAGCATAGGCCATCATGGTTAAACTACCTTATGTATAGCAGAGAATTACTCTGGGCTGATATCCTGCCTTCCTTCATATCACTATGAGAAGCCATACCTCCCAGAATCTCACTTTTAGCACAGATATTCTTTTAGTACTGCTATGCTTCTCTGTATCTGATAGTTTTTTAAAGTATTGTATCAGTTACACTTCCAACTTTACTTGAATATATGCAATTGAAAGGACTAAAAATTGCAATCGTCACCTCTTTTTTTTTTGGGGGGGGGGGTGTTTGCTTTGTTTGTAGGAGATAGAAGTTCTCCAGTCATTGTCTGTAAATTTAATTTTAAAGAGGTGTCAAATGTTCTGTGGCAGGATATGAGGCTGTTAGTCATGGCCGCATGTCTAAAAATATATAAAATTAAAACTATTCATGGACCAAGAACTGAGAAAATAAGCCCACACATAGAGAGAAAAGGACAAGCAAACTGAATAATCTTAAATGGGGGGTATTGTGTTTTCTGTGTATATGACTGTACGGTATTTGTGTCTAAAATAGACTATACATTGAGGGTCGTCTTATACACAGAAGTAAGCTGAGGAGAGAACCACACAGTTGCGAAACTAATTTTGGGTTAGAAAAGTGTGTGTGTGTGGGGGGGGGGGGGGTAAATAGGCAGAAAATTACGGTAGCTGAGTGCATTCACATCTCTCTCTCTCTTCCCCTCTCTGATACATTTCTTGAATTTGGAGAGGTTTTCTATGCTACACATGTCATCTCAACGAAATTGACTTATTTTCCATTCTGTTTCAGCTCTAAAATTTCTTAATGTTTGTTGCTAAAAATACCTAAGTTATATATCACTAAAGCATGTTAAAAACTTTAGAAGGCTACATTGGAAAAATGTTTTATAATGCAAGGTTTCCCTTGGCATTTCTTTGGTTTGGGGTGTGTTTTGCTTCTCATTGATCTGTTATTTCCCATTCACAAGGGAAGGGATAGGCAGAGATGAATGTTAGAATGAAATTGCACCAGTTAACTGCTGGAGAAGTGAATACTTGTGCATTACTTGGTATTTAATAAAAATGAATAAAAGGGGGAACAAGTGTGGTGGCCACGCAGTGCCCATGGTCCTGAAAACACAAGTGAGTACAAAGTAAAATGACATCAGTGTTCACACACACACACACACACACACACACACACACACACACACACACACACACACACACCAAAACTGATTCAAAAGAAAGCAATTCGGGAACATTGCGTTTTAAAAAGTCTGTGCCAGCATGGTTGAAAATTGATCATTTAGAAAAATGAATTGATTTTAGCTGCATCATGTGAAAAAATTTATAAAATTATTCAAATAATGACATAAGTAGTGTAAGTGTGGGACTTATGGTCGGTGTGGTTAAACCCTATGTTATGCTATTTAACCTTTCTCTGAAAGAGTACCTGTTTAATCAAATGTTTTTCTGCCATGATGGTTTTCCCATTGTCCATGTGGGGAATGGGCCTGGAGTCTGTCAACAGAGATGAAATGGCCTCAAGTGTATAAACTAGTATTTCTGTGGGCATGAGACGTCGCCCCCTCACAGCCACACTTCCCATTTCACTCAGAGTATGCCACTGTGCTCCATGCAGAGAGCCAGGCAAAGGGGGTGGCAGTGGCTTGTGGGCTTGTTCATAACCCCAGTTTACTCTACAGCCACACTGCTTTGGGCATCCCAAAAGTGGTGTGGCTGAAGAGGAAACTGGGGTTACAAAGGAGCCCACAAACTGCTGGCTCCCCTTCACCAGGCTGTCTTCACTGAGTACAGTGACGTGCTCCGAGTGGAGGGGGAAGTGCCATGGCTGTGAAGGGGTGATGTTGCATGAATAACCTGTAGCCTCAATAACAAACAAACAGACCCTCTGCTGATTTATTTTGACAGTGGCAACAGACCCTTGGATCACTAATATAGCCTGGTACAATAGTTCTACTTGTGAACTGAATTTTGACTTTGGGATCTAATAAAATCCAGTATTGTACAAAACTCCCTACTTCCTTTTGGGGAGGAAAATTACCATCTTGCAAAGGTAAGGTTCATTTTTCTGTCTGTTTAGGAGTGAATTTAGCAAAACACTCTTGAAAATTTGTATTGGGGAGTAGTCAGAGAGGGTTTCATTCACCTTATGTGCATTAAGTGGCCAAAAATACTCTAGTTGTTCTGGTTTTAAACCCTTAACCCACATAACATCCACGGGAAGCTGGACAGGATTCTTTGGCAGGATGAAGAATACTCTCTAAATTATTTGATCCCATAGATTGAGTCAGTCTTGACTCAACAAGATAACTCAGTGAGGAATTCCCAAGCTTCATGACAGAGCAAGACAAGGAGCATTGTTTTTTTCTTTTCTTTCAAGGTCCCTGTGACTGGCCTAGTCTCTTTGAGAAGCAAAGCACACAGAAACAGGAAGTGCAGAATGGCTTGCTAATTGTTTTTAAAGATGTAAACAAGCACTGGGATGCTTTTCATCCTTTAAAGGTCCATGCAATCAAGCAGAAGCAGTTATCCTTTTGCTCACTTTGTGCTGCTTGCTTTGAAGTGTTATTTTTGCAATTTTGCTCACTTAGCAGGAAAGAAAATGCTTTTGTTATCATTCTTTTCTATTTCTGAGACTGCCACAAAATACATTGACCTGTTAAGGAGAGTATTTTTGCTGGTCCTTATTAGCAGGTGAAAGGATAAGACAAGCAAGAATTTACATCTCCAGATCCAATGCATGTTTTCAGTTCAGCAGCTCTTCGGTGTTCCAGGAAGAGCATTAGACAACAACAGGAGGAGGAGGAGGAGGAGGAGGAGGAGGAGGAGGAGGAGGAGGAGGAGGACACTCACTTGTCTATTTTATACAAATTGAAATAGTACCCCATCAGAAATATAGTATAATGAAAATATCCTCTTATGCATTTTTGAGACATTCATCCCTTTTCTCAGAATTTCTGAAAGAGAAAAAATCCAGAATTGATCAGTAGTATTAGTAACAACTCACAACACATATTTAATCTCAACATAGTTTTCTATCTATTCTGTCTTCTTCCTGTCAAACTAAGCACATACATGATTGCACGAAAATGTACATTGCCATTTACTTCTTTGTGAGAGTGTTATGGCCTCCCTACATATTTCCCTAGAATACTATGAATTTTCTGATAAGCATCTCTCTAAACAAGAAAGATTTGAAACATGTCAGATTTTATTATTAAATGACATGATAAAATGTGTAATCCTTTACTACCACAAGTATTCTGTTACAACTGTCATTCCAGATACAAACATATATCCCCATTTGCATCATAATGTTCTGTCAAATGGAATTTTGGATGATGTGCATTGGAATACATATTTCCTTCACACTTTTCCATCTTTTCCTTCATATCTCTGTATCTGCATGTTATGGAAAAATATTTTCAATACTTTCCTCACCCTAGCAACTCCTTGGTTCATCCCCAGAGTTTCTTGACAGAGTCAGGAGGCTTCCTAAACTTCTGAGAACTTTGATACATTAATTTAATCATGGGATACATTGTGTGTGTGTGTGTGTGTGTGTGTGTGTGTGCGAGCGAGCTGAAACTGCTGTTTTGTACCCAAAATGTGCTTAGGAGCTAGCGAGCTGAAACTGCTGTTTTGTACCAAAAATGTGCTTAGGACCTAGGATTCAATCCCTGGTAGCAGACTCAGCCTTGAGTCAACCTTGAGTCAGTAAAATGAGTACTTAGTTCAAGGGAGAGGGGGCATGGGTATCCTGCATAATTAGCCTGTAAAATGACCAAAGAGTACTTAAAGCACTATGTGGCAGTTTATAAGTACAGTGATTCATCTGATAACGAATTTAATTGGTTCCCAGAGGCAATTCATTATCAGGAAAAATTCATTATCCGAAACATTATTTCCCATTGAAATGAATGGGAAACCAATGGGCATCCAAAAAAGGCAAAAAAGCTGCCCCCCACCTCTTTATAAAGTGTACTTTAAAGGCTTGCAGTGCTGGGGAAGAAAAAAACAGACCCCCCCTGCAGTGCAATTCAAACATGGACAAAAGAAACCATCAAGACTACCCCAGCTTTTTCCTGCCAAAATGCAATGGAAAGAAGTTCAAACCAAGCTCCAAAAAAAAAAAAAAAAAACTACTCAGTTGTTCCTCCAAACACACAGGGGGAAAAGCGAGCACCCTCATCTGCAAACCCTAACTCAGTTCAGTACTCATTTTAAACTTGAAAGGAATGCAAACAGAAAAAAACCCAGAACCCTTGTGTGCAAACCTCAGTTCAGTTCAACACTCGGAATGGAAAGGAATACAAACAGAAACAAGCCAGCACCTCCTCATCTCATCTCAGCACTCCGTTATAAAATGGAAAGAAATGAAAATGGACGGGAAAAAGCAAGGAAACCTCAGCTTCCTACCTTTCAAACTTCAAAAGGTCCAAGTCCCTCTGCAAAACATGTCCCGAATGGCTCGTAAACATCATGAACAAAAATGCTCTAACTCCTCCATCTCCTCAACAAACTATGGGGACTACAATGCATCTTGGGTACATTTTTCTTAAAGGCATGATAAAACATTTGTTATCCGAGGCAGCCCACAGGGAACATTTGTTATCCGGTGCAGCCCTATACCTAGAAATTTCCATTTGTTATATGAAAAAATCATTATCAGGGGCATTATTTATCTGAGATGTTACTGTAGCATGCTTTTTGCTTATTCAGAGGGAATACTACTGGGTGGGGATGATGATAAGTTCACTTGAAAATTTTGAGATCAATTGGAATTGCCTCTTTTGTAAGATCTCCTAGGAACAGTAGAAATGAACCACTATGAATTAATTAAATAATAGGTAAGCTATTTAATAATGACAGACAGACAGATTAAACCAGAAGAAGCTAAAGCTGAACATGGTATGTAGTATTTCAAACTTTATCACATTCACAATGGTATGAACTTTCATAGACTAGAATCATTTTTTAAGATAAATGAAATGTCCTTAGCAAAGTGTTGCAACATACCCAGAGAAGTTTCTGGTCATACTATCATCACACTACTGAGTTGCACACTTCCCAGATAATTGTAGCAGTTAGAGATGGGCACAAAATGGAAAAGCGGTGTTTCATTTTGTTCCATTTTGTCTCCACCCCGCATTTCATTTTGTTCCATTTGTATGAATTTTTGCATAAAAAACCATATGAAATCAAACAATAATGAAATGTTTTGTTCCTCACCAGCCAATTACAGGTCGGCAGGAGACAACTGAAAATGGTTAGGACACCAGCGGGAGAGCTCCAGACTGCCGTCCTGACCATTTTCAGACGTCTCCTGCTGACTTGTCATTTGCTGGAACCCTTTAAAATGGCCCAGATGGTCCCCCTGTGCCATCTGGGCCTTTTTAAAGGGGTCCAGCCATTGACAGGTCAGCAGGAGACATCTGAAAATGGTCAGGACGTAGCGGTAGAGCTCCAAACTGGTGTTTTGACCATTTTCAGATGAATGCTGCTGACCTGTTATCAGCTGGACCCCTTTAAAAATGGCCCAGTTGGCACTGGAGAGAACCCCTGGTGGTGACTGGGCCATTTTTAAAGGGGTCCAGCCGATGACAGGTCAGTAAGACCCCTCTGAAAATGGTCCGGTTGCCAATGCAGGAGCTCCACGCTGGTGATCTGATCATTTTCAGAGGGATCCTGCTGACCTGTCATCAGCTGAACTCCTTTTAAAATGGCCCAGTCACCACCAGGGGGTGCCCCTGATGGCAACTGGGCCATTTTTAAAGGGGTCCAGCTGATGACAGGTGGGCGCCGGGAAAGCAGACTTTTAAAATCCCTCCCCCGCCGAAGCCTGCACTCCAGCTGATCAGCGGTGGCTTTGGCTGGGGGAAGCCCGGCCTTTCCTGGCACCAAGGGGTCATGTTGGGGGGGGGGATTAACCAGCTTTTTCTCCATACAAATGCATTGAAAACATGGGAAAATGAAAAACGAAGTGAATGAAATAGAAATTTCCATTTCATTTCATTTTGTTTTTTTTTCTTTGATGGTCCCTCTGTTATTCGTTTTGTTCCCTAATGAAATGAATAATGAATAACAAAATGAATAAAATTTTTGTTTCGTGCCCATCTCTAGTAGCAGTCTCCCTAGCAGCTTCATCCTAAACGTAGCCACTTCTTTCCTAGTGCTACTAAGTTAGATGTCAGCCCCAGGAAAACTATTCCTTAACCTCTTCTGAGTATTTGAGTTTGCCCTTTTAAGTTTGCCATCCAGCCATCATCATCTTGTGACAGCTGGCATTATATTTGATTGCTAGGTAAAAAAGTCTTTTTGTGTGAACTGTCTCCTTCTTCTACTGCTTTTGTATAGCTTAACTAGATGTGTGTATTATATTCACTCGTTCCTTAACAGCTATATACCTTCAAAGCATAACTTTAAAATAGCTGGAAGTTGAGTCATGGCAACTGGACTTCTTTTCTTGAGAGACTGAAACATTTCACTGTTCATCAGAACACCTTTGTCAGTCTGACGAAGCTTCATCAGTCTGATGAAGCTCAACTTACAGATAAATTCAACTGGATGAGTGAGAATCTTCACATACTTCTTAAAAGTAAAGAACAATGAAAGTTTTATTCAGGAAAGCAAAAACTCAAAGTGTTCTCCTTATATGCTTCTTCAGAGTGCTTAAAGCCCTCTCTGGATGGTTTACAATTTAATTATGCAAGCTACACATTTTCACTCCTTCCCACAGTAAGCTAAGTACTCGTCTTGCTAACCTTGGAAGGATAGAAGGCTGAGTGAACCTTGAGCTGACTACCTGGGATTGAAACCAGAGTCGTTAGCACAGTTTTGGCTGCTGTACAGCAATTTAACCACTACACCATTTATTTATTTATTTATTGTTATATTTATAATCCCGCTTATCTTCAAACAGATAAAAGGAAATATGTTAGGGAAATCCAGATAACTGGAAGGAGGAGAAAGGTAGTTTCTTGGATGCTTAATAATAACAGGTGTACTGCCAAGTCTATTGTTAATTGTGGCAACCCTTACCAGGGTTTTCTAGGCTGATTGTAGTTGGCAGTGTTTTACCATTTCCTTATTTCAGGGGTGCCCTGGAACTGTGTCCCTTGCTCAAGTTCATACAGACTAGCTCTGTACACAGGAGAGAACACCCAACCTGCAGGGTAAAACAATTATAATATATAAAACACACACACACACACACACACACACACACTTCTACGGTTGTATCACACACCTTCCCAGAGACTATACACCAAACTAGAGATGGGCACGAATAAAAAAATGGAGTTTTGGTTTTTCGTTTGTCGTTGAGTGGTCCGTTTCGTTTTGTTTCCGTTTTTCACGATTTTTTGGAAAAATTTCATTTTTGTTTTTTGTTTTTTTCTTTTTTCATTTCTACCCGCTTTTTGCGTGATTTTTAAAGCATTTCCATGCGGGGGCATCCCCCAACGCCCCAGACCAGAGGGAAAACACTAAAAAAATTGATGCTGGCAGAGACACAGTATAGAATAGGTACGCAGGGAGGCTGCAAAGGCAGCGACGGGCATTGCCCAGGGTGCAAGGCAGTCGCAGAGTGACTGCACTGCAGGGCATGGGAGGGTACTCACCGAGAGGTAGGCACACACGCACACAGGGAGGCTGCAGGACTGAAGCTAGAGTGTCGCAGAGACAGCAATCCCACCCTAACTCCCACCGGGGACTGCAAGGAGGACGGGGGCTGCCAGAGCTTTTTATGCCCTCTGTGGCTGCCAGCCCTGCCCAGTCTGCAACCTGGGCATGCTATTGGTTGAAGTTGTCCAAGAATTTACATGATCCAATCACATGGCTTACCTCCATGTTGTGGCTGGAGTGGTGACATCCATTTTGTGATCCTTAAAGGGAAAAGAAAAATACATCGCAATGGGAGAAGACAAAAACAATTGTTCTAAGGACCCCAACCCCCTGGTAGGTAATAATTTCAAATAATTATCGCATTATCGCTGCATTTTTATGGATGGCCAGGGCGTTTTAATGCCCAAGAAATCAATATTAGGCATCTGGGAGCCATTTTGGGTCAATGTCCCCTAACTCCCCTTAAAGGAAAAAAATACAGCGATCTGAGAAAAGACATAAATGCACGTTTTAAGGACCCCACCCCCCCGGTAGGTATTATCAGACAGTATAAATAATTATCGCTGGGTTTTTATGGATGTCCAGGGTGTTTTTTAACATTTAAAACAGCTCATTTCATTGCACGTCGCCATTAACGAAAATGAAACGTAACGAACACAATTTTTGTGGTTCGTTTCATTTCGTTCCATTTTCATCACAATTTTTCTTTGTCGTTTCGTTACGTAATGAAACAAATAACGAATAACGGAAACGAAAAAATGTTCATTTCGTGCCCATCTCTACACCAAACTCAAAATCAATTGCAGACTCTGTGCAACACATTCTCTCAAAGACACCTTTCTCCTCTCTACACCAAGATAGACGGTGTCTCTAACTTTAGCTACTTCAACTTTAGTTACTGCTGTGTCTATATGGGAGGATGCCCTGAAAAGGATTCTGAGGTGGATGTGAGGAGAGGCCAGTGGCTTGTAGCACTCAGATTTTTGAAGATAACTAAGCTCCTTTTATGCTATTTACTTTATATGAAACATATAATAACAAAGGAACCATTTAAATATTCTGATTATAATGGTAATGTGTGGCAAGTACTGAACCCATAACTGTAACCATTTCTTTAAAGAAAAACTTCCTAATTTCTCAGTATAATAAAACAACATTTCTACACTTATTACACAGTAGAAATAACTGTGGGAGGGTCATTATAACATATAGGTATTGGATTCCTGCATTATTTACAGTGTAGGTATACTAATAGTATCTGAAATAATAGACTGCACCTCCTGAGTCCTGGCAAAGAATCCTTACTGGGATTCAGAAGGAGATATAAAGCAGAATTGTTTTGGCTGGCCTTTGTAGGCTAGGAACTGCTGTTGTACCACTTCTATGGCAAGCCTTTTTATATGCTTATGTATGTAAGATACAATTGCCTAGGTTGCTGCTAGGTTTTATTGCAATTTTGTCCTTTATATGAAGTATTATATTGTTGTGTATGTTATATGTGCATGTTTTTGTGTTGTGTGCCATTCTGGGTCTCTTTGGAGAGAGGATTGGCATATAAATGAAAAGAAAAAAAACAAAACAATAAACTAAATAAAATTAATTTAAAAAACTGGTGTTCAATCCTAGATATAAAATATGCGCTATACCCACATTTTATAAAAATTAGATGCTGTGGGAGGGTGAACAAAATGCTGGTGGGCACAAACAGATGGTGAATCTATCTGTCTATAGGTATATAGGGTCTATATGCCTAGTGACAAGAGGTGTCTTTGTCCCAGCATGACCTAGGCAGATGCTGTGTGCTGTTCTTGGTCACTCAAGCTGAGTCGTCATGGTCCAAACAGCTGTTCTTCATGGCCTAGTAAAGACTTTAGACTGATTTGTTCAGATTTCAAGCACTCAACAATTCACACAGTCATGGATTTATAAGCTTCATTTATATTGTTCTGTAGCTCTGGGGCCTACTTCAGTGGCACAGCTAAGGTATTCAGAAAATAAAATGATTCTGCTTATGAAAATAGCACATACATTATTTGTAAGATTGCCACATTATAGTTTTCCAGATACAGACAGAATAATTTGCATGTTATGCACATTGATTTTCAAATTATGCAAATTAACGTACATAAATAAGTTCATTAATTGTTACATAATTCAAGTTCATTAATAATTGTGCCATTTGTCTATCCAGCATTAATAATTGTACCATTTGTCTATCCAGCAAAGAAGCAATTCAGTATAATGGCATTACCCTCATAACTCACTTGATCTTCTCTTTGGCATGGATGGGAACTTGTTGCTACATTCTTATCGATCACTTGATACTTCCTTTTGGGGGAGGGGTCACACTTGGCCATATTTATCTCACTGCAGCAAAACAAAGAGCTAATATGATGGGCAAGATCTGTTTCATAAAATTATGCCATGTAAACTAGCTCTAGCAAGAGAAATGAATTGTTTAATTTTTTTTTCAGGTTCTGGGGCTTCCAGATACTCCCTTTGCCCTTGGAAAACCTTTGGGGACCTTCCAGAGAAGGGAGGAACCTTTAATAGTCAAAAATTGTCACTCAGCTCCTGAGACTGGAAGCAGGAGTAGAACCTTCTAACCACATTTGGCAGTTAAGATGAAACTTGCCCGGTTATTTATGCTGGGAAGTCAGTAATATTTTTGCAGAAATGTTGTGTTTCAGTACAAAGACTAAAACTCATACAATTGATCACATCACATCTCTGAACTACAATGCTCAGAATCTTTAAGCCAGTGTGGCCTCTTATAAAATAGCCTGTTCAGCTATTTTAGTTGAGAACTCTGTGGTACCATGCTACATTTTTGACACAAAACCTGTAACTCCTTGAATTGCCAGGTAACAGCTTTGCACTAAAACTCCAACAATCCTAGAGCCAGCATGAACTCTTGGGATATCATGTAAGGTGTTGTGTTTGTAAGTCTTACTGCCGGGGAGAAAATTCAGGATAAAGATGCACACAACCAGCTACGTAGACATTCTGATATTTACAGGATTTTCAGAACCACTTCCAGGAGTGTAAAATTCACAGCAAACATATAATTCAATAGGCTGCTGTTTGTCTCCCTCTCTTGCAATCCCTCCTTTGTTGTGTCCACCCAGGTCAGGTCCCAGATGCCTATGAAAGATACAAATAAGATAACTTTCATTTCTCTGTTACATCTCTCCCTTGCTTTCTAGGGCTCCATTGGCTTCTGTGCTTCGTTTGCAATTGACTTTGCCAAACTAACCTCAACTGTCCAAAGACAGTCTTTCCTCAGAATTGCAACACTTGCCTAGGCCATTCTTGGGACATCATCAGCCATTGGCTAAACACATTCTGATGCAGCTGCAGGTTCACTTTTTCTAAAAGAACTGGATGAAAAATGACTGCATACTAGGAGTCCATCCAGCTTGCAGTCTAAATGGACATTGTTTGGCATTGCCTAGAATCTAGGCCCAATGGCTAATTTTGTTGTGGGAATTTTTGATACTTTGTTTTCTGGTACATTGTTGTAATTTAATGTGTGCTGATATGCTTTTACTGAAACTGCCAAGTCATCTATGTAGAGTAAACTGGGTCTACAAAGGAGCACACAAAGCACTGCCTCCCCTTCACCCAGCACTCTGCACATAGCCATTTTGGCAGACCTAGCCAAGGGCAAAGCGAGGATTGAAGAGCAGGTTTTTGAAATTCTCATGGTCACAGTGAGGCTGTTGTGGTCATGGTAAATTCAAAAGCCTGCTCTTTGATCTTTGCTTTCCCAAAGGGTAGCACCCAAAGCATTTGTGACCCGAGCTACCACTGTATTCAGGTTAAACTGCTGTATTGGCACTTCACAAAAAAATAAGTGGGTTTTGAATCTCAGTTTGGGCACTCAGTGTCTAAATCATTCTCCATCACTGGACTACAGTAGGACCCTGGTATCTGCTGGGGATTGGTTTGAGGTCTTCCCGTGGATAATGAAAACTGTGGATAAGAGAAAACGCCTGCCTACCTACCCCCAAACTGCTGTTTCCTGACAGTAGCTTGCTTTATGACTGCTGTTTTGAAACAGTAGCTTGCTTTATGGCCGCTCTTTGTGACAGTAGCTTGCTTTACAGATGCTATTTGTGACAACAGCTTGCTTTACAGCTTGCTTTGTGGCTGCTGAATTATTTAATTTTTCCCTCTACCAACCATGGATAACTGAATCAGTGGATAATGAATCAGTGGATACGGGGGTCCTACTATATAGCATTCAAGCCTGATCTTTTGCTATATGAAAGCTGGACCTTTTTGCTCCAACAACAGAGCTATTCCATTTTTGGGCTTAGCTCGATTGAGTTCGTCATGGACAAAAGGGTCACTTTAAGGGTGATTGCCTCCAGCAGATATATGCTTTTTCTCTGAGTAATCATACTCACAGTCTTCTACAGAACTCCAATTTTGTACCTTCAACACACAATGGTTTAGCAGACGTCTGGTTCCTGAGGACCCTGAACTGGGTTGGGGCTCACATGCATCCCTAAGTTCCCAACATGGATGTGGCTTCATATGTGAGGAAGCAGATGGCAGCACAACATTTTGGTTTCAGATTCAGATAGTTTTTATATGAAGCAAACTTACAGTATTTATTGTCCTTTGCTGCAGACAGCAGTCATTTTTTCCTGTGTCTTCCCTGCTTCGGCTGGTGCTGTGAGAATTGGGCCAATCAGCAGGAAGAGATCAAAGCACATTTAATCTCTCCTCCTGCCTAAAGGCAAAATAACTGATTTCATCTTCACCCCCCACAAGACTAACCTTGTCATCGATCAACAGCCTCAGCTGCAGCAATGTTGAGTGGATTTGGGACCAGAATATTAGAATGGTTATTATGCAACACTTCCTTGTTTTTAAAGATGTTACATTCAGGGCAAATAAGAAAGGTACTATTTATTAAAGTGGAAGGACACAAAAATCATAGCGCTAACCAAGATGGAGATGCAGGGCACCATGGGTATCCCCTGCTTCTTAACAGAAAAGGCAAAATGTCAACTTCCTAAAAGAATATTAAGAAAGAACATGAGAAGGATGGCAAGTGACACCAGCAATCCTGAGAGTATAGGCTAAGGAAGGTCACCATGAATCAGAACAGGTCCAAGACAGTCTAAGAAAACCAAGGATAGTTTTCTCCCGTTCCCCTCTCCCATCTCTGTGCACAGAAACACATCTTCAGTGAAAGCCGAGTTGCACCCCATCACCTCCAATACCATCTAGATTACAATCTGTAACAAAGAGCCAAGCATTGCTGAAAGGTGTTTGCTGAGCAAATACATTTAGTTGGTTAATGCACACAAGTGAAAGGCTTCAGCAGACTTGCAGTTCTAGAGGGAAATCACACACTTTTCTCTCTGCAGTTTTCTCTCCGTTCTCTTTCCCTCTCCTTTTAAAATGTCAGGTTGTATCCCTGTTCTCTTTCTCTACTGATCACTTGTTCATATTTGGTTTTCTGCTTTTGTTTTTTTACTGTGAAGTCATTGCTACTTCTGATTTTATTATTGGAGAGGTCATTTATATAGAGAACTTCTGAACCAGGTAGCAATCTTGTCTGGGTTGAGGGCCAAATTCGATTTGGCTGATAGCTTTGGTATCACAACCACCATGACATGAGCTTCTCCCCAAAGCCACCCCCCCCCCAAAGGGGACCTGTGTAATCCTCTGTGGCAGTACAACTCTCAGCTGCTTTCCCAACTTTTCTGATGCTATTTTAAAACTATTCTATCTTACTTACATTTATTTAGTGCCGAACTCTTTCTCATAGCCTTTATTTTGATGTAAAATTGTATTATTATTATTATTATTATTATTATTATTATTATTATTATTATTATTATTATTATTATTATTATTATTATTATTATTAACCACACAGCTATCTACGCTGGATTTTGTATTACCAATCACTAGTCGAACGCTTCCCAAGCATTTAAGACTCAGTGATGTATCGGCAAATTATGCGAGCAGATACCACCAGTAAGGCGGCTTTCTGCATCTGATTGATGGTGACTTTGTCAACTCAAAGTTCTTCTAAATACTTGCTTAGCTCTTTAGGCACCACACCCAGTGTGCCGATTACAACTGGGACCACCTGCACTGGTTTATGCCAGAGTCTCTGAAGGTCAAATTTCAGATCATTATATCGGGTAATTTTTTCAAGTTGTATCTCGGTGACTCTACTATCAGCTGGTATAGCTACTATCACCTGGTATAGCAATATCAACGATCCACACTTTTTTCTTCTCCACAATCACAATATCCAGGGTATTATGCTCTAAAACCCTGTCTGTCTGTATTCGGAAGTCCCAAAGTAATTTTGCATGCTCATTTTCAGTCACTTTTTCAGGCTTATGATCCCACCAGGTCTTTGCTATGGGCAGATGATAGTTCTGACATAAATTCCTGTGGACCATTTGAGCAACTACATTATGACATTGTTTGTAATCAGTCTGAGCAATTTTCTTGCAACAACTCAATATATGGCTGATAGTTTCATCTGCCTCTTTACAGAGTCTACATGTGGGGAACTCAGCTGAGTTTTCTATTCTAGCCTGAACTGCATTTGTTCTGATAGCTTTTTCTTGAGCTGCAAAAGTCCGGGCTTGCCTCTTTTTTAAGTGTTCCATTGGTGAGCCATAACCAAGTATTTTCCTCATCTACTTTTCCTTTGATTTTTTTGAGGAACTGCCCATGCAGTGCTTTATTATGCCAGCTATCAGCTCGTATTTACATCGTTGATTTTCTGTATTGACCCTTTGTTTGCTTTACTTTAAATACCTTGTTCTTAACCTCCAATAATGCAGGCTCTGTACTATTTTTTTACATAATCTGCCAACGCATGCTTCTATTTATTTATTTATTTATTTATTTATTATACTTATTAACTGCCCGATTTTCCCATAGGGAACTCTGGGCGGTGTACAGATGTCACCCAACAGTGACTACCCAACTACAAAGCAAACCCCAACAATAGTAAACAGTCAAGACCTAACAGAATAGAATAGTATACAAATACTGTGTAAAAATACTAAAAGAAAAATAACAGGATAAATAACAGGATCCGGCAAGAAAACTGATGCCCGCAGTTTAAAAAAAAAACACCATTACAGTGTGCTCAGAGGGTCCCAAAGCATTGCCTAAAGAGCCAGGTCTTTAAGGCCCTTCTAAAGGCTGGCAGTATCTCCGCCTGCCTGATCTCAACTGGCAGCTTGTTCCAAGAGGCCAGTCTGACCACTGAAAAGGCCCGATTCCTGGTCGAAGCCCTACGGGCCTCTATCGGTGTTTGCACTCTAAGAGAAAGGGAAGACAAAGCTCTGGTTGGCCAGGACGAGATTGGTCTCTTCTTCAACTTTCTGCTTCACTTGCCAAAGTCCTCTACCACCTAATTTTCTAGGCAAATACAGCCTGTCAACACCACTGCATGGCTGTAATGCATAGTGAATGGTCATAAGTTTTCCTGTTTTCCTATCCAGACTATCTAGCTCCATCTGAGTCCAGTTTATAATTCCAGCGGTATACCTGATGACCAGTATGGCCCAGCAATTAATGGCCTTGATGGTGTTACCACCATTCACCTTACTTTTTAATACTTTTCTAACCCTTTGGATTTATTCTTTACTTGCCCGTGTTTGATATTATGTAATTGCAGTATGCCGAGATATTTATAGGCTTCAGACTGATGATACGTAATGGCTTGTCCATTTGGCATTTCAATTCCGTCACTCTCAGTGATTTTTCCTTTTCTCAGTGCCACTGTGGCACATTTGTTTAGTCCAAACTCAATACTAATATCAGTACTGAAAATTCGGGCTGTGTTGGTCAGTGAGTGTATTTCAATTTCTGATTTTCCATACAACTTTAAGTCATCCATATACAATAGATGAGAAATTTTCCCTGAACAACAACAAACAACAACAACAACAACTCTTTCATTAATTTAATTGATGTATAAAGTCTCCCATCAGATGAGATGCCTCCTGGTTTTGTCCTGGGATTGGTCAAAAATCAGAAAAGAATAAAATAAATGCTATAACATAGCTTACACTTGTCTGGATTAATGGTGATGATGGTGATGATGATATCAGAATGCACTGCTAATCTACTGACAATATAGTAGTTTTTTTCTAGTTCCTTTGCCTTGCGTAGATGGTTAGTTTGCTACCTGGCTGGTTTATGACTTTGCAGGACTATTTTATTTAATATATAATATTATTATTTTTGAACTCAGACCTAGGGGTGCACTTTCCCACTTCAGTATCAATTTAGTATCAGCAAGTTTTCTTGCTGAATTCTATAAAATGGTGGAATAGGTAAAGAGCTACTCTGTCCTCTTGTCTTCTCTGTATTGTCCTCTCCATACTTGACATACTGATGGTGCTCTTTGGACATGTGCTAATTTCATTTGGTTTTACTTGATTCCACATACCAAGCTATAATAGGGAATCATTTAGAAATTAAGACTTCACCTTGCCCCAAGTAAAAAGGGAACAAGGTCCGAATTGGAGTATATTCAAAATATTACAGCCTGTTTTGAAATTGCTCTCTATTTCCTTTTTTGACTAATAAAATAAATATAAAAAGAAGTATCTTGTCTTTTGAAAAGGCAGATTTAAAACAATAAATTCACAAGCCATAAGTCAGAAGTCCATAAGGCCCCCTTGGTGAAGTATAGCAGGAGTGATCTTATTTTGGGTGTATATCTCCAAATTTCACACAAATGTGTGAAGAAAAATGCAACATTTTTGATGACTGAGTCTGAAATTTTGTTCAAGTGAACCAGACTGAATAGGAGGTGTATCTACTTGGAAATACTTTAAAATAATTTTAAAAAGAAAAACTCTAATCTCTGTAGTTGCATGGAATAGCTAGATGGATAGAACTTTAGTTTTCTCATTTTTTGCTATGTGCTATCAAATCACCTCCAACTTACAATGATTCGATAAATGAGTGATCTCTAAAGTGTCTGGTCCTCAACAACTCTGCCCTCCTCAACTGTTATAACCTCAAACCTTTGGCTCCCTTTAAGGAGACAGTCCACCTTATATTTGGTCTTTTTTCCTGATGTTTTCACATTTCCCATTATGATTGTTTTTTCCAGATAATCTTATCTTCTCATGATGGTGCCCAAATGAGGACAACCTCACTTTAATTTTTTTTGCTTTAGAGATAGTTCAGCTTTTATATGATCTAGGACCGACTTGTCTTTCTTCCCGGAAGTCCAGGGTATTCATAAAATTCTTCTCTAGCATCACAATGGCACCCCGGCATGAAGAAGTTTGTGGGTGGGGCTAATTTGCCCACCCACCTGGGAGCTGGACGTGAAAACTCACACAACATCCAGGCATCCTGTGGGGGGACAGGTGAGACAATTTAAGTCTGCTCTGTGCTTGCCCCGGCCTCTTCGATTACAAGACCAGCAGCCCCACCTCCCTGCCCTATTAGATGTGAGAATGAGACTAGCTGGTTGCCCGCCAGGGGCCGGATGGGAATTTTTGGTGGTCACTCTGATTGGCCTTCAGTGACCATGCATTTTTGCCCATCCGATTCTCCATCTGGAGCAGTAAGGGTATTCGTCACTGGTCACGTTTCCTCAGGCAGATAGTGCAACTGGTAAAGATATCCAGGTAAGCTGCCCTTTAGGTGCTGGCAACCTCAGATAAAAGTTAAAGAACACGAAAGGCATAGGAATAAACAATGTGAGGATGCTAATGCTAGGCTAGGCCAAACCAAGGGTTGCCTTGGGCTAGTAGTTTCAGACAAGTCGGGATGATGCTGAACAGGTGGGCAGCATCATCCTGAAGCATGGCTCTCTCTGAATACACCATTGAGATGAAAACATCTCAGTTTAGATAATTACCGTTGCACTATGGTTCCTGGCACCCTTGTAAGGTTGTGTTTAAGGTAATCAAGTTGTGGCCCTTTCTCCCAAAAAATTGTCTTGCCTCTTTATTCTCAGGCTGGGGGGTGGGGAGGTCATTGTATGCAGCATACTTTGACTATATAAAAGCAAAAAAAAATATCCATTGCTATGATTCTCATATTTAGGGTTATTATCACCTTTTACCCCTCTTTAGAGCAGAATCTTCAACAATAAGCATCAGAGAGGGCAGGGGGTGGGGAGAAGAGAAAACATTGTGGCACCTCAAAGACTAACTGCAATATTTGAACATGAGCATTCTTGGAGAAGTCCTATTCTTCATACTTGTCTTGATGGTAGCACAACATGTTTGTCTTGTTTATTTGTTCTTTTTCTTTTTCTTTCTTTCTTTTTCCCTAACACAGGTCAACATGATTACATCATTTAGTATGACTGAATAAGGAATAAAGTAATCCAGGAGGAAAGTATGTTGCCTATGAATTTTCAAGGAGAATTCCTCTCTCAGAAAAGTGTGCTTTAAATTTAATAAATACACTTGTTATTTCTTGTAAGGAAACTCTTTTGATTTCCACAACAATGTGGAAAGCCTGTGTCTCCGTAAAGCATTCTTTCTATGCCATGTGGATTTAATAACTTACAGGAACAATAAAAGCACCCTAGGGGAATTACAGCCTTCACTTAAAAATCAGTTATTAATACCATTATATGGTACTAAGAGGGAGATCGCCAACAATTGCCTGTATTGCCTCAGCCAAATATTATATGCCAGTATAATATGAGTAAAACATTTGCCCCCAGATAAAATAGAAAAAGAAAGGTCAATATTCCCACAGCTACATCATATTGATCATTCATTTGATTTACATAGACAGAAGACAAATATCTTAGGGAGGAAGGGGGAAAAGACCAATTATTTAACATGCTTGGCCAACCTCAAATGCATTTATAGAACACAGCAAGAAGATAATGCATCTTCTTTATTTGTTTATATACAATAAAGTAGCTGCAATTGAAGAATTTATGGTTTCCCTCTCAAGACACACAATATGCAGCAAACAGCACAGTTGAGGATATTTTACAACTTGTCTCAGGCACTTGCAAGTGGCTAAACTACTTATGGCCATTACAAGACACCACAGCCAGCTATTTTGTGCCTGCTGCACGTTACCAAGAAATTGGCATGTTGTCTCTTTGTCTCACTAGCATCTGTTGCATGGGAAATGCAACAAAAGAAAAAGAAAAAGAAAGAAACATAAGGTGACAACTCATGTATACCAGAACAGAATATGTTGTCCTCTGTAATGGAAAAAGGCTGTATGATGCAAAATTGATAGGTAATGAGAAATAGTCGTAACTCACAGTGCTAGCAAATGAGGGCATTTATACACGACCCCTAAGCTCCGTTGCAAATGGCTGCAAGCTCCAGAGCTTAAAAATATTTCCCCACCAGCTCCAGAGTTTGCAGACGATTAAGTGCGACCCCGCCCACTTTAGCATGACCCAGTGCACTTTTCTTGTACCTTCTCTTTGGAGGTGAAAAATCTTTGATGCGGTGCAACGATAGTGAGTGTGGGGCTCTCCTCACTTCTGTTTGCTGCTTTTTGGCTCCCACCCCTTTAAGAGCTACTTTTACAGAGACGAGGGGGTTGGACTTGATGGCCTTACAGAGACAAGAGGCAGAACGAGGTGAGCGGCATGCTTTTCTTTCTCTTTTTCTCCCTCCCTAATGCAGCCAGCAACCAGGAAGTGCGGAGGGGGGTGGGGACAGAGGAAGAGCGACGAACCCCTAAGATCTCTGGTCCGAATTTAAGTGGCCAGCGGATCTTAGGGGTCGTGTAAAAAGGCCCTGAGCCAGCCAGATAAACAATGATTTCAGTAATCACAGGTTATTTTGACATTTGAGCGAAAAGTACATTTTTGGAATGGAATTCTGTTTTCCCCCTTGTTTTCTGCTTTTTGTTTTTTAGCATGAAGAAACATGTTCCATCTTGCCTTACTCACCTTCCTATTATCATCATAACAAACTGAAAAACACACTAAGGATGTAAGGAAGACTGCTGAATATTATTGTCCTTGATGAAAAAGGGTATCCTGATTCATCAAAGTATCTGGTGAAGAAATTGTTGGCTGCTGCAAGATTATTTTTTATTCCTGTACAATTGTAGCATTAGTGGGGATGCAGAGAGAGCCATCTATTCTGTGCACAGATCTTGTGAAAAACATTTCTGCAATTTTTGCAAAAGAAATTACAAGTGCAAAGCACTTATGCAAGTAAAAAACCTCCCAGAACTCTAGTAATCTCACCAAGATAGGAGAAAACTTGTGTTTTTTTTATTCCTAACACAGAACTGGTATATCTTTGCCCAGAAAAATAAAATAATTATGATGTCAATGATACTTTATTTACCTGCCCTTGGCTAGTCCTGCTGAATTTTCATTGGTTTGTTCATATATAAAATCAGACTCCCATGTTTTAATAAAAGGGAAAAATCCTAAGAGGAGCTTTCTTTGTTTCCATGTCCTTTTGATTCTTGAAAGAGAGCTTCTAAAATAGAAACGGTTTGTATTAGCAAAAGAGGAGTATACAAAATTTTCGTGCTCTTTCATGTTTCCCTCTTTCATTTATCCTTTGCCCCCCCCCCACTCGGAATGACGAGGCGAGACAGTGTGTTGGGGGTAACTGGGCCACACTTTATTAACATATAACAACATAACAACAACAGGAGGGGCCAGGCATCTCTTCCTTTGGTTGGAACCCTGGGGTCTCCCGGGACCCCTCCAACCGGGCAGCCTCAGGCGAGCCATCAACCCCCAGGTGGTGCAGTCATCCGACAGCACCCACCAGGCCAGTTAATTTGGTTACCTCCTCCCTGCCTGTTATTCTCCAACCTGGGTAATTCCCAGCACAGGGAGGCGTTTGCCCTCCCCCACCCCAGCCCCGAGACCTCCTGGCCCGCAGTGCTGTGGTGAAGGGGCGTTTGGGTTTTAGGTGTCAATTGTAGGCTCCCTGCTGTCCTCCATGCTTTTAGCCGCCACAGCCGCAGGCCTAGCCTTGCTATGGCCCCAGCCACCCACCAGCAGCCAATTCCACAGCCTGGCCCCTCCGCAAATCTTGCAGGAACAACTCGGTGCCAACATCCGTCAGGTGTACCCCGTCCGGCCTGTAAAGCTCCGTCCTGCGGACATTGAACTCCGGGTGGCCCAGAACTGCCCCAAATTCCCTGCAGACCGCCCTACAAACCTGGTTCACTCCCTTCCTGGAGCGGTTGAGTTTTTGTGGGTCACAGTCTGCACGCCACACTTGCCGTGGTATCAAAGTGGACTACAAGACTCTGGAGGCCGGGAACCTGGCCTTCCAAGCCACCAGGTCCCTCAAAATTTCTAAAATTAACGATTTGCCCATCTGGCTTTTCAGATCGTTTCCCCCCAAATGAATCATTAGGAAATCCGGTGGCACACCCCGGGCCGCCATCATTGCCGTTCCCAGGAACTCCCGCCACCTCATCCCCCTTTTACCCTACCATTCAATTGTAGCACGACTACCCAGCCCCAAATTTGGCCCCAATCCAGATCTGTGGGCATATTTCTCCGCCCAGTATACATAACTGTGCCCCACAAATATAACTCTTGCCCGGCAGGCACGGCTTTCTGGTCCTGAGAAAACAAAAGAACAGGTTAAAGTGCCGGCAACGGCCACACGTACCTTTTATAACAATGGGAGGCCCACCTCCCCAACCGGCGGATAGATCCCTCATCATATCCCACCGCCGCGGCCGTTGACGCCGCCCCAATCCGAAATGAATGTGTCCCAAACCTTAATTCCCCTAGCCCCAGGATCCCCAAGACCCTACTGGTCAGGGTTGCGAACTGGAATTTAGTTAAAGGGCGACCATCCTGATGGATAAAAGCATATCCCTTACCTGTGCCCCGCTGGGTCAAGTAGTCCCTCATGGCCGCCACCGGGCATATTCCCTCCACCGAGCATGGGCCTAGCACTATCTCAGCGCCCTTCCCTCTCTCATCTGTCTTGGACCTCCTGACCCGCTCCACTAGGGTCCCCTCTGTCAGCCAGATGTCAGTCCTGCAGAGTGCTGTGAATGACACATCCTGCCCACTTGCTGCCACCAGCTCGCTGACGTGCAGGGCGCCAAAGAAGGCCAGCAGGGAGGCCGCCCTGAATAAGGACGCCTCGTAGATATCTGCACACACCCCCCGCCAGCTGGCGCTCATGCGCTCCAGCAGCTGTGGCGAGAGTGGGAAGAAGGCATCCGGGACTCTCCCCCTCATCCGAGACCAGCCTGCCACCATGCCCCGCACCCGGAAATCCCTGGTAGTATCAGGGTGTCCCTTAAGCCTGGAAAAGAACGCTAGGGCGGCCAGTTTCCCCTGCAGAGAACCGGGCACCAGTCCCTTGCGGTGCAAATATACTAGGAACCTCTGCAGGTGCTCGATGGGTAGGGGGCAAAGATGGGCCAGGCCTTGCTCGTCCCGGAAAGCTGTAAATTCCCCCATCACTGCTGCGTAACCCTGCTGCATCCAGGGGGCGACAGAGCCGCGAAGAGCTCCGTTGGCCTCGGCGCGCCAGCCTGCCATACTTCCGACGGGATCTCCACGGGCAGCGTGGCCGCTTCTGGGGCAAGGGCCCGAAAACGCTCGGCCTGTTGGCGGGACAAAGCATCAGCGATCTCGTTCTCGATCCCCGGCACGTGACGAGCGTGCACTACGATGTTAAATTGTAGTGCTCGCAAAACAAAAGCCCAGACCAGCCTCATCACCTGGGGAGAGCGAGACGTCAGGCTGTTGAGTACGTAAACCACTGCCTGATTATCGCACCAAAAGTGCACCACCGCGTTTGCCCAGGCCTCTGACCAGATGTAAAGGGCCGCCCAGATAGGGAATAGCTCCAGGAAGGTAAGGTCCCGGGTGACGCCCTCCGCCCGCCAATCCTGCGGCCATAGCCCGCTGCACCACTCCCCCTCCAGTAGATGCCAAACCCCAGGCCCCCCGCTGCATCAGTATGGACCTGGAACCGGGCACCCAACCGGAGCTCGTCTCTCCAAAAGGAGACCCCATTAAAGCCCCGCAGGAAAAGGTCCCAGACGGCCAGGTCCTCCCGCATTTCCGCCGTCACTCTGGTCCTATGGGTGGGCTTCCGCAGCCCACTCATAGCTGCGCACAGCCGGCGCAAGAACGCCCGCCCCGGGGCCACCACTTTGCAAGCGAAGTTAAGGTGACCCACCAGCTCCTGCAACTCTCTGAGGGAAATTTTGTGGCGCTGGTGGGCCTGGCTCACTCTGGCCCATAGGGCCAGGAGCTTGTCTCGAGGCAGTCTGCAAGCCTGTGCTCTAGTGTCGATCTCGATTCCTAGGAAGGTGATTACCTTGCTAGGCCCTTCCGTCTTCTCTTCCGCCAGCGGCAGGCCCAGTTCACATGCCAATGCGCGGAACCTGGCCAACAATCGCCGGCACCTATCCGTGTCCGCTGGGCCACAAAATAGGTAGTCGTCTAAGTAATGGGCCGTGGTGTCCCACCCCGTAACATGGCGCAGCCGCCACTCTACGAACGAGCTGAACGCCTCAAAAATGGCGCAGGATGCAGAGCACCCGAATGGTAGGGCCCTATCCATATAAAATTGACCCTGAAACCTGAACCCCAGGAGCTCAAAATCTAGCGGGTGGATTGGGAGAAGGTGGAAGGCCGACTTAATGTCGCATTTCGCCATCTCCACCGCCGGGCCGCAGGTGCGCACCATGCGCACCGCGGCGTCAAAAGACGTATACCTGACCGAGCAGAGCTCGGGCGGTATGCCGTCGTTGATGGAAGCCCCCGAGGGATGGGACAAGTGATGTATCAGGCGAAACTCCCCCGGGGCCTTCTTGGACACCAAACCAATCGGTGACACTCTCAGGTTAGGCACAGGCGGGTCCTGGAAGGGGCCGAGCACCCGGCCCTCATTGACCTCCTTGCGTATCTTCTCCCTGGCCACCCCCTCTGCCAGCTCCAAGGATCTCAAATTCCCTGCCAACTTGGGGGTACGGGCCCCACAGAACGGAATACGGAACCCCAACTCAAAACCAGTAACTAAGAAAACTGCAGCCTCCCTGTCTGGGTACTCGGCCGCCCAACGCCTCAGGACCTGCAGTCTAATTGGGCTGGGCCCCTTTTGCAGGGGGGCCCTTGGGTCCCCCTGGTTTCCTGGGCCCTCCCCCATCCCGAAGCCTGCCCTGTTGCGGGCGAGTCCTACTACAGCTGGTGGCTGGGTGCTGTGACCCAAGGACCGCACACTCATGGCTTAAAGCAGCAGGGCTTCCTATTGCAGACACCTTGTCCGTTGTAGTCCCAGCAGACCAGCCAGACCTGAACCTGCTGGCCCGCCGCGCGGGCAGGCGTGGTGGCTGCTCCCCTCCTAATTGTATGCCCACTATTAGAGATGGGCACGACTTGAAAATTTTTTTTTCGAGTTGTCGTTAGTCGGGCCGGTCCCGTTTCGGGTCGTCTCCGTTTTTCGCGAAAATTCGCAAAAATTAGTCGGTTCGTTTATTCGTTTTTTCATTTTCGTTAGTACTGGTTTTTTTGGGGGGGGGAGCGGGCTCCTGGAGGCACCTCTCTGGGGTGGGTGCCTCCTCTGGCCCGCTATAAGGGAAAGTGGGCTCCTGGAGGCACCCGTGGGTGCCTCCTATCCTCACCCACTAGGAAAGGGGAAGCAGGCTCCAAGAGACCCCTCAACATGGGGGTCTCCCCTCCTCACCTGCTGCTGCTGCAAAATGCTATGCAATACCCATATGGATATTGCATAACAGAATGTGCAGATAGTGACTGTGAAGACTAGTGGATGGCACTGAACCCAGAGCCATAGTGAGATGCCTAACTAAGGCTCTCGCACCACCATGTCTCACACAGAAGGGAATTGTACTTGCTGCATGTAGTGCAATGCAAGCAAGTAGATCTGGCTTTAAGGTGGCTTAGTGCAAGGGCTAGGGTTAGGCTAGTGACGGGTAAGGTTACGGTGGGCTAGTGGGTTGCACCTCTGGGTGCCTCTCTGACCCACTAAGAAGACAGTCTGTGACGTATGGGTACGGCGTCAAGGGTTAGGGTTAGGGTTAGGGGGGCTAGGGCAGGTTTTAGGGGGCTTTTTGGCACATCCCAGAAGTCTCCATGGCCAAGTGGCCATGCGATTGGTGGGATGGCTCCAAAAATTTGCATGGTCGTCCACTCCCACATGGCTGGCCACTCGGCCAGCCCATCATTGTGCAGGTGTAAAAAAAAATAAAAAAAAATAAAATCAATGGAGGACAGAGGAGGAGAGGAGAGACATTTTGTTGCAAGAAAAAACCCACTGCTACTGTGAAAAATCTGGCAGTTTATAAATTTTCACGTGTTTCTGTTGTGCTTGTGTGTTTTTGGACCACGATTTCAAAAACAATATTGCGTTCACCGCCCTATTTTGGATCCCCCGCCCGCACCACATGGCATGGCGATGGTGACTCGCGAGTCCGGCTGCCCAGGACGGGGGGGGAGGCGGGACCCCCCCTCCAGAAACCACCCCTCCGGTAGGTGCCCTGCGCCCTTAGTCAAGCAGGCATTTTTCCGCCTGCTTTTTTGGCCCGGGAATGGGTGGGGGGAGAGTTTAAAAGTTTTTTTCCTGTGCCGTCCGTGCCGCTTGCTTGCGCTTTAATTGCGGCGGCCGGCGGCCGGTGAGACTGGGCTTTTTGCTGGCTGGCTGCGAGCCTGCGGCGACTCCCACAGATCAGCCCACAAGGATGGGGGATGGGGGGGGAGGCCGGGGACCTCCAGAAACAACCCCTCTGGTAGGTGCCCTGAGGCATGGCAGGCATTTTTCCGCCTGCTTTTCGGCCGGGAACCGGTTTTTTTTAACTTTTAAAAACTTTTTTTCTGTGCCGCGTGGCATCGCGCGATTGCGCGATGCAAGTAACAAGCACGACAAATCAGACCAAAATTGTTCGTTCGTCAGTTCGAGCTCGAAGTCTGGCGGAGTAATTCCCGTTACCGTTTCCGTAGAGTAACGGAAACGAGTAACGGAAACGGAAACGGGAATACCGCTAAGTCGTGTCCATCTCTACCCACTATCATACCTGTCTCCCAGCATAGGCCTGTTGGGGGTCATGAACTGCAGCCAGAGGGGTGGGAGAGGCTCGTCCCAGCGGACGTACGGGTCTAGTGCCACCCTGCGACAAAACTCCTTTTCGTACAGCAGCCAGCAATGTCCCGGATAATCTACAAAAGCCCGGTATATGATGTCCAAGTACTTCAGCAGGGCTTGGGCCCTCCAAGGGTGGGCTTGCAGCGTAAGGGACATAAAAATTAAATACGCTGGCAACCAGGCTGCCCAAGAGCGTTCTGGCTTCTTCTTGAGCCTGCGCTCTTTGTCTAGAGGGTCCTCCTTATCCAGCTCCTTGACGTCCAGTTCCCTATTGAGCAGGCTATAGATGTCCACGTAATCGCCCCACCATATCTTTTCCCTAGTCGCCTGGGCCAAATGATGTCCGAATGGGGACGCATCATCCCCGTAGGGCATGTCGGGGGGCGCCACCCCAGGGTAGCCCGGGGCGGCCACCGCGCCCTCCAGGGCGGCCCTCCCCCCGCCATGTGCCCCACTCCCGACCAACCCACCGGGTGGCCGGATGGCCATTGCTTAGGGACACCTGGCTGGCCCGGCTGAAAGGATCCCCCCCTCCCATCGCCGAAGTAGGCTGGCCTGGCCTCGGCCCCATCCCCGGGGGTGCTGACCCAGGCATCCAGGGTGGGATAGGTCCCCATGCTGGGAGCACGGTAGTCGGGAACTGGGCCGGCCACGTGTGGGCCGCTCCATGCACTGGTGCGGCTGCCCCAGCCGGGGCAGAGCCTATGGGCCAAGGCCATGTCACAGTGGGCGCAGGTTCAGGCATGCATGCCAACTCACTGGGGGTCGTGTTCTCCGTTGAAGGCAGAGGGGACTTCATCCCTTCCACCATGGCTGCTCCCACGCCCCCATCGTCTTCCGACTCCGGCGGAGCCGGTCTCACCCGCTTAGCAGTGGCTGGTGCTGTGCTGGTTCCCGCGGATGTACCGGGTGCCTCTTCCAGTTGCTCCAAGGCTGTAAAACGAGCAGACATGTTAGCAATCCTCTCCTTTAACTGTGCTCGCTTACGCGACTTGGCTGCCCGGGCACTGGTCCTAGGGGTCGGCTGTGGCATGATCGTCGGCTGAACCACTCCCTTTGATGCCTCCAAGGCCTTGAGCCTTGCCTCCAACTGCAACCATATGGGCCACTGCTCCTCATCAGAGTCCTCGGCCGAGCTGTGCGCCTCCTTCTGCGGCTGGCGCCCTGCTGGCTGCTTGCCTTTGCCGGCACTCTTGCCCTTGCCAGGAGCCATGGCTCCTCACAACCAGATACGGGGGGTGGGGGGGAAGGGGCGTGGGAAAGCAGGGGGTGTTGGGCTTAAGCAGGGACGTGCCTATGACGGCTCTCCTCCCAGGAGCCTCTGAGGAGGCCGCTCTTTCCCCCAGGCAGCAGGCCCCAAGCCTGTGGCCAATCACGCCCTCCACAAACCCCAAGCCTCCTTGGCAGGGCCTAGTCGCCAGCGCCTCCGCAGACCCGCCCGGCCCAGCGCGCCCAGGCCAGCCGCCCTCTGGCCTGTGCACTCCCCCCGCCCCGCTGGGGCCCTCCCGGGGCCTGTTTATTTCCCACTGTGTCCTAAGGGGTGGGAAGGGGTACCAACCGCCCCCCGAGGCTGCGCCCCCTATCCACACCTGCCCTGTCCCTGCGGCCCACCCCCAGCCAAGCCCGGGTACTGCTGCTCGCAATCAGGAAGGGGAGGGCCGTTGCCTCTACCCCCCGCTCCCCTCCCCCTCCGGTCGGACCCAGGCCGCCGCCGCCAAGTCACAGCGCCGCCGCCGCCGCAAAAATGCCGCCGCGCCACCGCCGCGGCCCACAACCAGGCACCGCGCCCCCCTCCCGGCCTTGACCGGCTCTCTCCCTCAGAGGGGGGAGGGCCGATGCCTCTCCCCCCACTCCACGACCCGGCCCCGGCCGGGATCCGGCTGCAGCTGCCGCACCCCCCTCCCGGCCTCCGCCGGCGCTCTCACTCAGAGGGGGGAGGGCCGATGCCTCTCCCCCTGATCCGCCGCCCGGCTCCGGCCGGGATCCGTCTGCGGCCGCCGAAGCCGCAAGCCGCCGCCGCAAGCCGCCGCAAGCCGCCGCAAGCCGCCGCCGCAGCTTCGGGAAGCTGCCGCGCCACGCCGCAGCAGCCGGGAGCACCGCGCCACCACCGGGCTGCCCCGACCCAGCAACAGGTGGGCTCCCGGCGCGCCGCTCCTCTCCCCTGGGTCTTCCCGGCCCGCAACTAAACCAGGCCGAAAACGGCCTTTCAAAATGGCGCCCGCCACGTGGCTCTAAGCCCAAGATGGCGGTGCCCAGCAGCGCTCAGTCGGAGATGCTCCTCTGAACGCTGCTCTAAAGAGTCTGCTGTTTGGGGGGAGGAGCCACCCTTTATAGGGCGCTCCTCCCCCCGCCCCCGCAGGACATCCGGGTCCCGCCTCGCCCCTTCGCCCTCTTTGGGAGGGGCAAATCACCCGCGGAGCCAGCATTCTTCTGTCTGTTAATTGCCCGGGAAATTCATGATCCAATAGCATTCTGAGGGTTGGTGACAGCAAACAATCAGAACATCAGGAGGAGTGAGTATTTTGAATCTGTAAAAAGTTAGAACCTGTTTGGGAGTACAGTTTTCTCATTTCAGTAGTGTGCAAGCTCCTGACACCCTCCATCTTGCGCTGCCTGACTGTTTCTGCCTCTACCTAGGATCTTTTCCTTGGGCCTTTTCACACGACCCCTAAACTCCGTGGCAAATGGCTCCCAGCTCCGGAGCTTAAAATTATTTCCCCACCAGCTCCGGAGTTTACAGATAATTAAGTGCGACCACGCCCACCTAAGCACGTCCCAGTGCACTTTTCAGGTACCTGCTCTCCGGAGGTGAAAATTCCTGATGCGGATATAACAGTAGTGACTGCCAGGCTCTCCTTGCTTCTGTTTGTTCTTTTTTTTGCCCCCCCCGCCCCTTTAAGAGATC